>ML685897.1:647713-765649 GCA_007922175.1 Pelusios castaneus
TGGATGTAAGTGGCAGGGAGACACTCTGAGGTAGGAGGTATGTGGAGCGGAGAGGCTGGAGGAAGAATGTGAGAGCAGGAGCCCCCACTGCCCAGGCTGTCACAGCTTGCAGGCACCCAGGCTGTCCTCTGACCCTGACTTGGGTGTAGAGAGGGATCCACAGAAAGCCTTTCACAGCTGCTCCACTACCCCCACAGTGGTGGGAGAGCTGGACATGGGCCCACTGACTCCTTCTGACCCTGCAGGGTGCTGCTGCTGCTGGGGCGGAGGGGAGGTTGGGACATGGGCCCACAGACCTCTCCCACAGTGTGCTGCCATTGATGCGGGAGAGGGGCGGGGAAGGCGCCATTGCAAGTATAGCCCCTGGGTGCCAGAGACCCCACTCTCCTGCCCCCAGGCTGGCCAGTGGTTGGCCACAGGCCCCCAAAAAATATTATAGCCCTCAGCCCACAAGGGTGTTAATCCAGCCCTGTATACAGCATCTTAATCCGGCTCTGTATACAGCATCCAAATTTAAAGAGTTCGCAGACTTGTTTATTTGGAGCATAGCTGGGACAACCCTCAGATCTACAATACATTGAGGTCAATAGTAGCTAATCCTAACTATATAGTCTTCCTTCCAGCTCTGAATCTGACAAAGTGGGATTTTCTCCCACGAAAGCTCATGCGATAAATAAATCTGTTAGTCTTTAAAAGTGCCACAGGACTCTGTTGTCTTTCTACAATAGACTAACACGGCTACCCCTTTGGAATTTGACTTAAATGATTTGTATAACCTTTGGAGACAATAAATTGCAATTTCTAGGCATCAGCCGGGAAAATTACATGCTATGTATGCACCTGCACAGTTTCCCCTCCCCATATTTTTATTTTCTTCTCCTTTCAATGTTGTTTTAGTCGTATGAATAATAATTTAGCTTTTGTGAATAATATTACACAAAAAAGGAAGCACATACACACACACACACGGAAGATTAAATAATCTAGGTTTGGCTTGCTGTTCCTCTTTTTCTCCTTTCTTAGTTACTGAATCAGAGAGGTCAGATGTCATTCTCAGAATGAAGCTAACAGTGGATTATTTATTTAGGTGGGAAAATATTCCTTTAAGAGAATTGGAATTCTTGTCTTTGGTATTTAATGCAGTTTAAAAACCCCAACCCTCAATTTCAGAAGAAAACTTGCCTTTGTTATAAATGTCTATAGCCTAAGTAAAATGCATTAAATCTACTCATGAAATCTGCTTCTGTAGTCATAAAAGCCTGGTCTACACTAGAAACTTAGGTCAACAGAAGCCACCTTATGTCAACTTAATAATATATGTGTCTATATTATCAGATTCCTTCCGCTGACCTAACTCGCCTGTTACATTAACTTAATTGCATGTTGATGGGTCAACAAAGAGGCAGTGTAGATGCAGTGTTGTTTAAGTTGATTGAATTGGCCTCAGGGAAGTGCCCCACAATGGTCTACTGAAGGGGTTGGCAACCTTTGCCAGCCCCTATGCCAGCTCCCGCCCCCCCCCCCCAACTCTCAGCAGGTGCTGGAGGCGGGGCCAGCAGGGGAAAGGAGCTGCTGTGCCCGCATGGCTCTTGCAGCCCCAGGCGAAATGGGTGGGGGGTGGGGCCACCAGGGTAAAGGAGCCACCACCCGTGCTTAGCTCCTGTGGGGCCAGCAAGGGGGAGCAGCTGCAGCGTGCTCGCAGCCATGCTGAGCAGCGCCACAGGGCAGGGAGCCCTGCGTGCCACTCAGAATGAGTGCATGTGCCATCTTTGGCACGCATGCTGGAGGTTGCCAATCCCTGCTCTACAGTGACCACTCTGGTGATCGCTTTCAATTCTTCTACACAGCAGCCAGGTACACAGGAAACAGCTCTTCCCCTGTTAAAACCCCAGGAACTTTTGAATTCCCATTTCCTGTTTGATCAGCATGGAGTGCTCACCAGCCCAGCTGATGATGGCGACTCAACTTGACTGCAAACAGGCACCAGCCTGGAGTACACAGGTGGTGGTGGATCTTATTGCTCTGTGAGAAGTATCTGTGCAGGCATAACTCCGAACCCTAAAACACTGATATCTATGAAAAGATCATGCGGGCTAGAGGGGAAAAGGGCTACACCTGACACTGCTGCATGAAAATCAAAGAACTTTGACAGGTGTACCAGAAGACAAAGGAGGCAAATAGTTGTCGTAGTTCTGCACCATGAACGTACTACTTCTGTATGAAGCTGCATGTGATTCTCAGCAGTAATCCCTCACTACTCACAATGGCAGTGTGGCTACCTCACTCAGTCAGTGTCTCGGGCCACCTCAGGCAACAATGAGGAGGTGGTTTTGGATGAGGAAGAGAAGAATGGGAGACAGGGGAATGGGGTACCCATTCTCTCCGAGAGTCGGGCGCTATTTTTAACCCCAGAGTAGACCAGACAATTGCTGGATAGCAATGTAGCCGAGCATAATGATGGAGAAGGCAATTCTGGTGAGTATGCTATTCCAGTCAAACTGGAGGGGTTACATGCTCTTATATTTTAATATGAAGAAAATGTGAGGTGCACTGGGTATCTGATTCCCAGTGGCTTCTTCAGATACGCAGAGTGCCCCGCAGGAAAAGACTGTTTATGTGCAAAGTGATAGCCTGGGAATCCTCCACAGGGGGGCTGTCTTATTTCTTCAACTATAGCAGCACACTTTCCCACACCACTCCGCTGACCCTTTCAATGTCCAAAGACACATTCCACCACCCTGTTGCATTTGCCTAGCCTATTGTTGTACTCCTTACTGCTGTCCAGGTGGCCAGTGTGTGGCTTCATAAGCCATGGGAGCAACAGCTAGGCTGGTCTCTCAGGATCACTATTGGAATTTCAACATCATCAGTGGTTAATTTGTGATCCGGGAAGAAAATCCCTGCTTGCAGCTTTCTGAATAGACCTGCATTCTTAAAGATGCACACATAATGCACCCTTTCTGACGATCCCATGCTGATGTCAGTGAAACACCCTGTGATCCACCAGTGCTTGCAAAACCATTGAAATGTATCCCTTTCTGCTTAATGTACTCTGGCAAGGTGGTCTGGTGCTAAGATAGGAATAGGCGTGTGCTCATATTGCCCCACCACAATTAGGGAACCCCCACTATGTCCTGCACATTGCACGGAGTCACTACCCTTCTTAGTCAAGTTCCAATTAATGGCTCTGCATACTTGGATCACAGCAGCTCCCACAGTGGATTTGCCAAGTACAAATTGATTCCCCACTAACTGGCAGCAGTCTGGTGTTGCAAGGTTCCACAGAGATCACCACTCACTTCTCCACTGTCAGAGCAGATCTCATTTTAGTGTTGTGATTCTGGGCTGGGGAAAGCTCTGCACACAACTCCTGGAAAGTAGCCTTCCACATTCAAAACTTCTGCAGCCACTGCTCATCATCCCACAGCTGTATAATGATGCAATCCCACCAGTCAGTGCTTGTTTCCTGGTACCAAAAATGGAGCTCCACCATATTCAGCTGTTGCATGACTGTGAGCAGCAACCAGGAATTGTTTCATTCCACAGCTTGCAGCAGGGTTGCTTGAAAAACATAGCAGTGTTCCCATGGGCAGTTCCTGTCTCAGCTCTGGAAATACTGCAGAATACGGAGTGAAGTGTTTGCATTGCTCACAACAAGAGTGCACAGCTGAGTGAGGTCCATGCTTTTTGGGCTATGGTGTGCATGCAGCTAAGCCAGACTTTGAAAAAAGGTGCAAAAAGTATGGGTTGTTTGCCATTGAAATCAGAGTGCAGAGGGAGGAAGGGGAGAAACTGTATCATGGGACGTCAAAGCCGTATTCTCATTTCCCCTGGGACTATGTTTTGGTCCCATGAGGCATTGCAAGACCTTTCCAACCCCCACCCCCCAGTGGCTTTTACACTGTGAGATAGATACCCATGGTGCACTGCTCTGTACATCAATGCAAACGCTGCTAGTGAGGATGCACTTCACCAACACAGCGAGCGTGGTGCAGATGTACCCAACCAACTTACTTACTGCAGCAGCAGGATATCAACTTAACTTTGCAGTGTAGACATGCCCTTATTTAAAATGTACCCTCCTGTTACAGCCCCAGCCTCAGCTGGTTTGGACATCACAAAATGTTCATCGCACATTTCAACTTCAGTCTCATGTGTGTTAACGCTATCCATTAGTGGTATCTAAATGAGGCAAGATCATGTTTAAATTTCATTTGTTCTTTTTAACATTAGTGGGGGGAGGATATTTTGCATCTCACAAAAGCGTATGAAAGTTGACAAGACAAATTCCACTATGATCCCTTTTCTGAGAAGATAAACTGTATTACTGAAAATATAGATCCAGAAAATGTATTTAATGCATTTTATTTAAACCACATTTACTGCTGCAAAAAAGACTGTAAATACGCTTAGGACATCACTTTCTGTTTCATTACGTAGTTTTTTTGTAACTGCTACTATACAAGATAAGGGCTTTTTCTTAAAAGATACTAAAGTCCTTCTCCAAAAAGGGAATGAGTTTTACAGGTTTCATTTCTCCTAAATGAGAGAAATTCAGCAGCCACTTTCATGGCCACTGGTTCTTATGATATTCTGGAAGAAAGAAAACATCTGATATAATAAGAAAATGAGAAGAAGGGCTGAGACACTGGACAGTAATCAGATATTCAAGAACTGCCTTAACTCATTTACAACTAAAAATGCTGAAATAAATGTGGGGATTTATGATAGCTATCCCAAGAGAGAGAGCTAAAAATTTTAACGTGGTAATATTTACTTGCAGATTAATTAAAAAAACCCACCAAAATCCCACATTCTTGTGGCTTGTAGCCTGATTCAAAGTCCACTGAGATACGTCAGTCTGATTTGGATCAAGGTCCATATCTGGGGCACAATAAATTATTAGAATGAAAACAAATTTGAATTGGCTATTAAAATACCTTAATGATAATGATTAGCCTGATTATTTTGATTTTACTCACACTAAATATTAAAAAAATGTTCTTTTTAATACCTTCACATGTTGAAGTTGGTTGTCAACTGCTATAAGATGGGAAATATTTTCCAGAAGTGCTAATTCTCCCAGTTCATCTATATTGTTATTGCTGATATTCAACACCAACAAAGATTTCTGGAAGGAAAAAGAAAAAAGACAATTATTTCCTCACATTACAAAAGTGTATAGTACTTTCTTTGAGATAATTCTACCAGTAGGCCCACACTGAATTTTGTACGGTTTGACTGAAATATGTAAATGAGAATACACAGGATCCTCTAATATGTCACATTATGTTTGATGCTGGGTGTGCATCTCCTCTGTGTAAGGGCTTTAAGGCTCCTACAAAGATATACAATTTTGGTCATGAAGTCAACCTGACAAAATGGTATATCTCTACTGTTTTCATAATATACTCTTGGCATTTATATAGCATTTTTAATCTGAATGTTTCATAGTCCTTTATAAAGATGAGTAAGTGTGACCCAAAGAAGTCTTGATGCCAGCTAACCGAGGGTACAGGTTATGCAGGGTGATTTACAAGAATTTCCTGGATCAGATACTACACCACAGTTCACTGAAGCGTGGCATGTGATGTCTCTAATGTGACCCAGCTGCCCCTAGGATATCATCATTATTGAAAACCATGTGTGTGTATAATACTAAGAAGCTATGTATACATACTGAAAATCATGTTCTTGAGATCTTGGAGTTAAGGCAGGTCACCAGGGGGTGACACACCTTGGAGATGTTACTCTCAGGCAGAAGATAATCTCCCTGCCTGGTCATCTGTGTACTGCATGTTATGATGCTTCCCAGGGATACCCAGGATTTTAAGACAACTTACTACCACCTGCCCTTGGTGTGAGGAAGCTTCATCTGTGCTTGCGCGGGGTCAGTTCTTCAACTCCTCTCTAGCCTTACAGGCCCTACTGTTACTTTACAGATTAGTGATAGGGACACTCCACCCTTCCAGTCCACTGAGCAACTCCCTGTCCAATCTATGGTCCACTGAACACTCACAGAATTAGTCAGCTCACTGCTTCCAAAGAAACAGTATATCCCTGCTTACCCATTTCTCTTCAGATCACTGCTCAGCTTAACTTGCAGCACTTAGATTTATTTATAGTGAAATCAAGCATACAATTATTTAACAAAGCATAGAGATTCAAATAGTAAAACAGAGAAGTACTGGAAACAAATGATTACGTATAAAATAAAACCATAATACAATCTAGAGCCTCAACTTAATTAAAAAGACACTCGTGTAATAAAATATTGCTCACTCCAAATTCTTGCAATACATTACAGATAAGCAGGCTGTGACCCTTTTTTCATGACACATGAGATCTGTCAGTTTGCCTCTTAGGTGAAGGATGTCATGTATTTTTTTACATTCCAACATATACCAGAGAGATCCTTAACCTTTATTCATAAATAGGGCACCCCCTGCTGTTTGTTTCTTCCTGTTGCTTTCCTTTTTTGTAAATTTCACAATCTCTCAATTTATACCTGAATGACAGTGGGGCCTGAAAGGCCGAGGGGAGTGCTTTTGTTGCCTGTCGGCTACCTTGTATTAAGGACTAGTGGTAAAGAGGTGCCTCACAACCCAGAGGGTCAAGAAAGTATCACAATAAGTATTATTAACCCTGATTTCCAGATGCAGACCTGAGACACAAAAATTAATTGATTTGTCCATGATCACACAACAAGCCTACAACAGAGCTGATATTAAAATCCATTATCTTCTGACTCCCACATTCCTTACTCTAACCATGAGATGATGTTGCCTTCCTTTCAGATCTGATCTTGATAACCTTTCTCATATGCACAGTCTTATTGCCTTGGCCTTTCCTTTGGAACCTACCGTCTTGATGACTTCAACAATGAACTGACATGACCTTTGCCTTTTTGTAATTTGCAACTTTTGGAAAAACAACACGAGATAATCCATCATCATGGAACACTCTTTTGGAGTACCTATGGCGATGCTGATGTTCTATCCCCAAATAAATGAAGTTCAAGCAACATTTAACCCAGTGAGGAAAATATTGTGTACTTTTATGTCAAAGAAACAAAGGAGTTTATGTGTTCAGAAATGGAAAAAAGCATCTTGAATCAGCATGTTTATGTCTAGGCTAGAAAAGAGGCTAATTATTGATTGACCACTGACTGTTTCTTTCACCAGTGCAAATCTAGAAACCTAAATCCCTCCTAGAACCTATCTGAAGAGCGAACTTTGCATTTCAGAAGAAGACAGAAGTTTTAGCTTTACCATCCTTCCTGTGCACACAATTAATAACCCCAAACTTCCCAAACAGTGGTCCTTGGACCACTGCTGCCTGGGCAGCAAAACAGTAGCTGATAATCCACGGAGAGATGACTGGTCTCATATTTCCAGCCCTTTCCTTTGTGTACAGCCATGAGAAGCAGGAAAAGATAGAAGGGGACATTGATGTGAAGAGCAAAAGTAGATACAGTGATTAACTTTGTACAAAAGAGACAAAAGATGTTATTCTAAAGATGACTAAAGATATATGAACATACTTCTAAAGGAAAATAATTAAAGAAATTGCTGCACAAATGTTAAGTGATCAAGACAGAAGATTGGTTCATAAATCACTCTGTTATGAAAAAAAGGAACACTTGGGGCCAAACTGTTGGTGAATCTAGGCCAGAGGAATTCGAAACATTGCAGTAAATGAGTTATTGGCGTATTTGAATAACTTGTCTGCACCTCCACAATTCTACAGCATAGAAACAACAAAACAGAAGTGCCTTTTATGGAATGGCTCATTTCTATTAAAAAAGCAATAAATGATATTAATATGGCACATACATGTCCTGGATTTTTTCCTCATACTACAAATAGGATTAGTTTCCACAGTACAAAGTCACATATACATAAATGAATATAGATGTGCTCACTTTTTATTTTGCAATTAAATGCAAGTTTCCTTACTTATCACCCTAGAACACAAAGTGCATCATCACTGATTCAGTATCTGGGAAGCAGGCAACAAAATGAACTTTTGAGATAGAGGCCTGTGTTAACATATGAGTGGTGGTTGGCTGTGCGCATGAATTTCATTTTTTGACCATGTGAAGGAATAATTCGCTTAATTTTGACTGAACAATTAATCTGCCTCAAGTGCAAAAGCAGCCCTTTATCAACATGTAGTGTCCAGCATAGGAAATCTGCTGCAATAAAATCTGATTACGTTTCATAGAATGAAAAAACCGTTTATCCTTTCATAAGTATTTTCCTCATAATACTGCCAACTTCACTGGCTGCTGGGCTATTAACTCTAAGTACCACTTCTAAAAACTTTTGCAAGCTTTGGATTCAAGAACTAATTTACTGACTTCTCTGTGATAAATCCCTTTTCCACTTATTCACTGTTTATTTCTTCTGCATACAGGAAGCATATTCTTTAACTTCAGGCAAATAAATAAATATATGCCATAAATAAAAAAGCAAACAGATTGGTAGATTCTGCTGGTATGTGATACTCCAGGTTTTTCCTAGCTTTTTTCTAACTTATGTGGAGAGAAAAAAACTCAACCCTTTACAGATCTTGCTGGAATAGAGCCTTTCTAATGAATAAAAAGGGGTCAATATACAAAATATTAAGCCCTTCCTTTCATAGGTCAATTGCCAACTGCTGTCAGAAAATTCATACATATGCTTACTGCCAGGGAATGAAGAGTTCTTGGATCAAACAAGAGCTTTTCTCCAAGAGGTAGTCTTTGGCTTTCAACATGTAGCTCTCTCAGTTCTTCTAATGTTTCCAAGCCCTCTACTACAGTGATGTAATTGCCCCCCAGATATCTGCAGAAAACAAAATAAATGGAACTGAAAGAAAAACAAAACAATGCAGATCTATACTCAAGTCTAAAAATAAAAATGAATCCTTTACAGCATTATTGAACTGTAGGAATTACAACAGAGTGAGGAACTCCAATATAAACAGACTTGTATGTGACTGTGCCATTTATATACCCAACCAGTTTTATTATTCTACAGATAATACTATTGTTAAATCTTCTGGAAAAGGTGAAAGTATTTCATAGAAAGTCTAACATTAAATTTCAAATAATATCCATCACTACACAGGGTAGGCAGTCACAAAAAACTTGAATGGAAATATTATATAGCCAATGATGGGTATTTAGAATTCGTGACAAAGCAACTCCTTTACCTTATCAGCCCCAGAGTTTCTCCTTTGGCAACAGGGACCTAGAATAAATCAGTCCTATTCCAGAAGTTTTGAATTCTTTGATTTGGTCATTTTTTCCCAATATTTACAAGGTAAGCCTCTGGGAAGGCCGAAGTAATTCTCTTCAGCATAAAAACAAACCCATGACACAAAAGAAATACATTTCCTGTCCCTTCTCTAAGACTTTGCTTTATTATTCTGGCATCTGGCTGCCAACCTTTTCCAAACAGAAGTAAACTTGGTTGTAAGGCAGCCTTCTATCTAAGAGAAACCTTTTCTCTTTGCTACCTCTAGTCCTGCTGCAGAAGAGGGGTTTAAAGATCAACAGCAGCACTTAACTGGACTCAAGCATCTCTAATTAACCTTCTTTCAGAAGATAGACTGATGAAGGACCTTCTCCCTAGTATTGATATATCTGCCTTCCACCACTCTCTTACCCCCCATGAAGTCACAAGACCGCCTTGCTTTGGCCCAAGTGGCCATCTATAACACCAGGGAGAGGATGTTGTCTCAGGAGATGCTCTGTGATTGTGTGGCCTAATTCTATTCCTCTGTCTGCTCATGCATTTGATCAGAGTTCCTCTGGGCAGAGTCCGCTGACTACTTGGGCAGCTTCTGGGAGTGGTGAGAGCTGTCCAGGGTTCTCTGCTTGGTGTTCCTTTCAGGTTTCCTCTATTTAGACTTATGATCTTCACATCCGGCCCTAGCTTTTCATTGGTTGTCCCCCAAAATTAGTTTAGTTCTGGCTTCAGCGGCTCCTCCCCTAATGCTGGGGGAGGGACTTTCAGTGGTGGAGGGCTTCTAATTGCTCATATCCTGGTACCTTAAATAGTACCACTCTCTTATGCCAGGCAAAGAGACTTCCTTGCTTTGGCCCAGGTGGCCATCTGTAACACCAGGGAGAGACGGTTGGCTCAGAAGGTGCTCTGCGACTGTAGGGTCTATTTCCATTCCTCCGTCCGATCACATATCTGGGAAGAGTTTCTCTGGGCCACATCTACTGACTCCTTAGCTACTTTTGAGGAGCAGTGGGTGCTTTCTGGTGTTCTCCACTCAGTGTCCCCTTCAGGTTCCCTTCATTTAGCCCTTTGATCTTCAGGCCTGTTTCTGTTCTCTTATTTATTGTCCCCTGAAAATAGTTGAGTCCTGGGCCCAGTTGCTCCGCCCTTTAGACTGAAGGAAGGAAGGGTTTTTCGCTGTGGGTGGGCTTCTAGGCTTGCTTTCTTATAGCTGTCAGGTCTGACTTTGTCACAGATTTGAAATACAACATTTAGCTCACTCATAGGGAAAGGACTTCAGTATTTATATTTTTTCTTATATTTTTTATTAATACATAGTATAAAATTACATTTTGACTTATTAAAAATAAAAGATTTTCACTTACAGTTTCTCAAGTTTTTTCAGTGATGTGAGGTTCTCTATACGTGAAATGCAATTGTTTTGAAGATACAGATGTGTTAGATTTGAAGCAAAGCCCAAATTATGGATTTCTCTAATTTGGTTATCATACAGATACAGGACGTTAAGATTTCTGCACAGAGAGAGGTCATCCTGTAAGAAAAAATAAAATGATTATACACAGCTCTTTCAGAAGTCATAATCAACTTTTGGAGTTTATTTTTTTGCATTAAATTCAGTTATGCTATATGATTTATTTGTAGATTTTTACCACTGACAAACATGTTAACCTAACTAACTTTAATTCACCATCTGTAATAAAGATAATTAAGCAACTGTTTTCTACAAGCAAAGACTGATTTTTCTCTCTAATGCTTTGCTTTATTGATACTATGAGAATTATGGTTCTCACTAGTCTGTGAACATGACTTAATTTATTATCTCGTTGCCTAATGCCTTCTCTTCATTCCTCAAGTAAATTTCAGGAAAACATCTATTCAGCGGATTGCTGCCCTAAAAGCTACTTCAGTACTTCATTGGTGTAATAGAAAACAGTTTCTTGGTGAAGAAAATATTAAAATGTTGAATCATATAAACACAGGAACTTGAGTGTATTTTACTATACTTCCTTTTTTAAGATTTCACCAGAATCTGAAGTTTTCTGGAAAGACATTCTTTAATAACTTGACCAAAATATATAAAAAAAATCTGCT
This sequence comes from Pelusios castaneus, assembly GCA_007922175.1. Taxonomy (NCBI): domain Eukaryota; kingdom Metazoa; phylum Chordata; order Testudines; family Pelomedusidae; genus Pelusios; species Pelusios castaneus. The sequence goes on from ML685897.1 coordinate 659,041, forward strand.
GGTATGTTTATATCAAAGTATTCCTAAGGCCATCTGTAACCTTGGTACCTAAAGACCTGATCCTGCAATTGGATCTTCATGAGCAGATCAATGCACCTGTACTTCACTCTTTTAATTTCTATGGGGCTCAGTGCGGGTGCAGGGGTTTGCCTGCATGGCTCCAGCTACAAGATTGGGGCCTAATATCTTCATTATTGAAAAGAGACTTTGGTGGTTGTTTTCTTTGTTTTTGTTTTTTTAAGAAATCCATCACATTTTGCATTTATCTGCTCCGGGTCTAGCAATTTCAAAATACATTCAGTATCTTGAGAGAATCAGACCTAATCCAGGCCCTACTGAAATCAGTGACAAAACTCACATCACTCAGGTGAAAAGGAACTGGATTGAGCTCACTGCAATTTTACTCTTTTAAAATAAAGTACTATTATTTTTTTAATGGTTAGAGCAAAAGAGAGCAAATTAATTCACTAATGAAAGATATAACGTGTGCAATTTTGGACAACCACCATACTGGTTCAAATTTGTTAGCCTCATTAGCTTCACTTGACCTATATACCAGCCTGTTTCTCCCCTTCCTCTTCTACTGTTGGGAATAAATCATAAACAGTGCAAAGAATTTGCTACAAATTAATAACTCTACCGTAAGATCCCCAGGAGAAGAAAAAATAGCTGTTAAAATATGAAATTAGTGCTGTATTTTAACAGCATTACTCCCTCTTTAAAATAACGAAAAATCTGAGCTACAGAGTTTCTGCCCCCTACCTCCCAATCATTAATTATTTTTATTAGGTATTACTTGCACTGCAGAAATGCCCAAAGGCCCCTAATCAGAATAATTGCACTGTGTAATCTTTACAGCTCACATTTTTCATTAACTTAATAAGGTGGCAAACGTCTCAATTCAGTTAAAATAAAGTAAACTAATTTCATTTTTTAAATAAATAAATTTTTGTCTTCTTTGGAATATTACAAAAAAGAGATTTTAATTTAACCTTTTTAAAACAACAAAACAATTGTTTAACATGTGCAAGGCAAAAAGCTATTGAGTTAATCTCTCTTCTTTGAAGTGTAATTGCTTTTATATACTTCTTTCTTTTAATTAAAAAAGAAATTAGGTAACATAGCTGATGTGCCCAACACATCCTTCCTGTGTGCTGGATATATAGGGTACACTTCCACACGTTCATGCAGATAAAAATCCCAACTGACTTCAATGAGCGTTTTGCCTACATTAAGAAAACATAATAAGGCAAATGGTGAGGAACAATTATGTTCGTCAGTGGGAGTTAGGAAACCACCAAAGCGTGTGACTATGTGGAAGAACTACAGGTATTATTACAGCTATAAGATTTTTATGTTCCAAATATCTGTACATTCCAAATTAATCTTATGCACTGCCAAATACAGGCAGGCTTTCCTGCAGTATCTTTTTTTAATGAATGCTCAAATATGTTCCAAATTAGTCTTTTTAAAAAGTGGTAAATTACCTGGTTTTAAAATATAATATAGGATCAACATTGTCGTCCTCTTCCTCACAAGAATTAACAACTCATCAAAAACAGCACTAACATATCCTAAAACCCCAACTATAAAACGGAGTTAAAAATAAAAGTAGTATTTTCATGATTTATAAAAAGTTCTTACAATTGTATCTATATTTTTATCTGATAAGTTCAGGTGAGTTATCTTTCTCAGACACTGTGCCAGTGACTCTTCTTTGCGGTTTTTGTGATTGATGCTTTTAGCAACTAGATCCACTGTTAGTCGAACCATAATTCTGTAATCAGTCAAATTTTCACAGAAAACTGTTTTGATGTCCCTAAGAATTTAATATATTTTTCTGTCTTTTTGAAAGTGCCTTAAAAATAAAATGAACAAATAAGATTAGTATTTGTATACAGAAACTCTGGCAAAGTTAAAAAATATGTATTTTACCAAAATTTCATTACAGTTTAATGTAATCTTCCCTGTGTAATTCCTTTTATATTTACTGCAAAAGACATTTACGTATAAATAAAAACCTTCTCTTTTATAAATCAACCCCTCTCTTCCTGTTTTCATCTTCTTGTTTTTGGAATTTATTTTAGGGCATTTACCAGAAAATAAATGATACATCACAACATTTTGTTTGTTGTTTCAGTGTGCTTAAGAGACTTGGAACTCCCATTTCTGGTTATGTCATATTGCAACAGCACAACTGTATGGAGCTGTAGAAATAATTTCTGGCCACTTTTACATAAATAACTAATTATTGACAAAACAAACAAGGAGTCCTGAGGCACTTTTAAAGACTAATAAATTTATTATCGCATGATAAATAAATTTGTTAGTCTTTAAGGCTATGTCTACAATAGCAATTTAGGTCGACTTAAGAATGCTTAAGTTGACCTAAATTACTCCATGTCCACACTGGACTTTCATTAACTCAATTTAAGGGCATCCTTAAGTCCACTTAATAACTACAGCCTGTTAGGTCTACTTAAGGTCTAAGTCGACCTTATTAAGTCAACCTAACACCAGTGTAGATGCCCTAGGTCAACTTAATTCCTTAAATTGATCTAGGGCTGGGGAAAGGGAGCTGCAGCTCGGGGACAAGGGAGCCCCAGCTGGCGGCTCTCTTCCCTGGGATTCCCCTGTCCCGGGAGCTGCCGGCAGCTGTCTTCCCCGGCACTCCGCAGACAGGGGTACCTCCGGGGATCCCGTCTGCGGAGCACCGGAGAAGACAGTCGCCAGACAGAGGAACCTCTGGGGATCCCCTGTCCGTGGAGTGCTGGAGAAGACAGCTGCCGGCGCTCAACAGACAGGGGAACCTCTGGGGATCCCCTGTCCATGGAGCGCCGGTGGCTGTCTTCTCCGGTGCTCCACGGACAGAGGATCCCCAGAGGTTCCCCTGTTTGCAGAGTGCCGGAGAAGACAGCTGCTGGCGCTCCGCGGACAGGGGATCCCCGGAGGTTCCTCTGTCCCTGGAGCACTGGTGGCTGTCTTCTCCGGTGCTCCACGGACAGGGTAACCTCCAAGGGGGAGCCCTGGCAGCTGGTCCCAGCAAAAAGGGAGCCCCACTCTTTTCTCCCCGGGACCGCACGGGTCCCGGAGAGAAAGGAGCAGCGGCTCACTTCTCAGCGGGGAGCCAAGGCTCTGTCTACACTTGAAAAGTTAAGTCGACCTTGTCAACTTTTAACTTTTTAAAGTCAACTTAACTTTTTAAATGTAGACATAGCCTAAAAGTGCCACAGGACTCCTTGTTTGTTTTGTTTGTTCAGACTAACACAGCTACCCCTCTGGATCTTAATTACTCACAGCTCCTAATCTTAATTTCAAACACTTTTACCAGCAATGAAATCTGTTTATATCAGCCTAGGAAGTTTTAATTATATCTGACATTCAGGGTTAAAAAACAACCCTAAATTTACATTTGTCTGTTACTGATGTTGGTGATAGATCTCATCCTATAGATGCACCAATATGGAGTTACACAATGCTGTTGGTGAGCCAACTATAGTTACTATAAATTTCATACTGAAAATGCTCCAAACCTAGTTTTATCACTTAAAATTTCAATAAGCATGAAACTAAACATTAGAAAACAGCAGCCTATGTTTTAGAGAGGACTGACCACATGCAAAATCTGAAGTTCAGCAGCTTCCAGCTGTACATGTGTGAAACACCTTTGTTTGATTTAATTTAATGGGAAAACTAAACTCTTTTCCTGCTCACTTAATTCAAAATGTGATGAGCAGATTCTCCTTAAGCTTTCCCCAGAGTTCCACCAGACTTTGAGACAAATCATGGTGACCACAGTGTTACCAACGCCCATGAATGATATCTGGAGCTCTTCTTAAATCCCCAGGTCTTAGATTCATGTGACTACATGAGATCCTAAACTTTCTTTGAAAAAATAATTCTAGCTCCCATGGTTATGGAACAAAGCTTGACCATTTTGGGGGCCAATGCCAAAGACCTGCGATACCAACCCTACATTTATTGTTTTAAAAAACATATTATTTGTAAATCAGTCTCCTGATTGGCTGGGGTCAGCTGAACTAAAAGAATCGCCCAAGAAACGAAGTCTGACAAACTTAGCAGCTGGTGAAATGCAAGGGGAGCAGCTGAGTCACCATCAGTGCTTCCTTGCTAATATAGGCTTCCACCCCACCTTCCGTACCTAATATCCCATGCAGCCACTATGTTCCTTCCCCACAGCCCCCTCCATCGCCCACAGCCCAGCCTTCCTCCCAGCCCCTCTGCCCCAGTGACAGCAGCGCCTCCCTGCTCATCACCCCAGTTCTCCAACCATCCACACCGCACACAAAAGCACCTCCTGCAACCCCCTCCCTTCCACCGCCCCTCCGCCAGCCACGGCCGCACCGCCTCACCACTCCCCCCGATGCGTCCGTGGCCGGTTGCCCTGGATGCCCCGCATGCCCCCCACCCCGACCGAGCAGCGCCAGCCCCACGTTCCACGGTTGCTAGGGTGACAGACGTAACAACACCACCCGCAGACGCTGTCGCGTGGGCGGTTCCTCCGCCCGCAGGAGGGGCACAGGGGGCGGGGCTGCGGCTCTCGCGCCTCCCCAGCCTACTTCGCCGTCTCGGGCAGGACGAGGTGTCAGAAGGGGGAAAAGGGGGCTCTTGCGCATGCGCAGTAGCTGAGTCCCGAGGCGCTGACTGTGAGGAGGGACTTGGAGGGCTGCTGCAGGAGAATGGCTGCTGGAATATAGTCCGGCTGTGATAACTCTATCAACTAGGCGGGGAAAAGGGCGTTTGAAAGATCCGATGCTGGTCTTGGAGTCTAATAAATAATAATAAAGCAAATTTTCTAAGATCTTGATGATGCAACAATTCTTTTTGAACCCCCAACAGCTGGTCAGCCACGTGCGTTAAACAGCTGTCAATGCACATTAACAAAAGATGACGTTTGAAAAAGTCATATTCTATTTTTATTCCTTTGTAGATCTCTCAGGATTCTCAGGCTGTTTTCCCATCTGTAATATGCACTGGCACGAAGCTTAATACATAATGTAACTTCAATGTACTAGCGCTGTTACGCTTTTTAGGAAAATGCCTGAAAGAGGTGTAAATTGAGCACATTCTAGTATGGTAGGGATGCTTTCTCCCTTCCATAAGAGATTACTCATTTTGTGCACTAACTAGAGTCCTTTAAGTTGACTGTCTCTATGTATACTCCACTTCAGGTGCACATAAGCCTCTCAAGCCCTTGGAAATTTTCAGTGAGCGGCAGTGATTAAAGTATAATTTGATGGGCCCCAGAACCCTCCTAATCTCCAGGCCCCCTTCCCGTATTGTCGGAGCTGCCTTCATGCATGTGCAGGCCCTAGCCCAAGTAGGCATTTGCGGCCACTTCTCAATACTACATGCATCGGGTATTGCACCATAAAAATATTTATTCTTTTATATGGTGTTTATGTCTATAGCAATTATTGTCACAAACTAGCAAACACTTCATAACACAATAAGTATTGTGATTAACAACGGTGGGGCATAGGACCTGCCAGCAGCCAGGCAGGGCGGAACATGGGTTCTGCCAGATTTTTCTATTTTGGTCCCTCAAATTTGTGGGCTCTGAAACTGCGTTCCAGTGCGTTTCCCCTTACTTTTAACTCCTGGTGAGTGGTATCCGTTTGGTCTGCGCATGTGCCTGATGCTGGGTGCTGAGGCTCTGAAGGGGTGTGTGGGCAAAAGCCCCTCAGTTCCTTCTCCACCCAAACTTCATCTAAGGAACAATCTGAAGCAGAGAAGAAGCAGGCCTAGATAGTGGGACATCCAAAAGGAACACACATTTCAACTGAAGTCAGTGCATAAACTGAGTAACCTCATCTTCCCTATGTGTGCTTCACTTCAGATGACTTTTGAACTGTATCCCCAGACAAAGAAGGAAGCTTCAGAACAGAGTCTAGTACTGAAGACGGTACGGCAGAGCCAAAATTCTGAATTAGATCTGACAGCATGGATTAGGGCCTAAGGTTTGAAAATATATGTATTGAAACCCATGTAAACCCCTATATATTTCAGATAGTGGTCCATTCTTCAGTAATGTCCTAGATGTTGTCTTTTGCCCTTTGGGAGGATGAATACCCACAGCATTATAACAAATTATACATCCACATAATCTCAATAGTCTTTGAGTAGAGATCAAGGAACCTGTGGATCTATCTGCAAAGGAAACAAAGAACCTATGTGACTTCCTAGATTGCTTGGTTCTATCTAAGTAGAAGGCCAATGCTCTTCTAACATTCAAGGTAAATAAAAGGATTCTTGTAACTGAACTATGTGGCTTTGGGAAAAACATTAGGAGATAAATGGATTGATTAAGTTAGAGCTAAAAAAAGAATCTTACTTTAGAATTTAGGGAGCAGATGTAAAGTGATGTCCCTAAAGAACATTGTAAATGGGAGGAATCTGCCATCAAGGCTTAAATCTCCCTGGCCTTGAGGGCTGACATTATGGTTACTAAAAAGGCCAACTTCATAGATAAATGCAACAGAGAACAGGTTGCCATTGGTTCAAATGGATGTCTCAAAGTAATTGAGTACCAGATTGAGATCCCAGGTCAGATTAGGATTTCTAATTTGTGGACAAACAAACAGAGTCCTGTGACACTTTTAAAGACTAACAGATTTATTTATCGCATGAGCTTTTGTGGAGAAAATCCCACTTCGTCAGGCACTTTGAACATGGGAAACTTACCGAATAGGAGGAAATTAAATACAGGGAAGTGTATGACCTAGGATCAGGTCAGGCTGTAACAGCAAATCAAAATAGATGTTAGGATTCAAACACTGGGGAACAGCATACAGAGGAAGGTGAGGTCAAATCACCTGTTGTAATGAGAAAAAAAATCCTGTAGTCCCTGTTTAACCCTAAGGCAATTGGACAAACAGGACAGTCTCTACACAAAAGAATAAATGGACACAAATCTGACATCAGAAATCACAACATTCAAAAACCAATAGAGGAACACTTCAATCTCCCTGCAGTTGTACAAGGGGGTCTCCTCAGAAGCTGGCTGAAGGAAGCATTCCATCATTAGTAATCTGAGTTTAATCTGTTTTTCTTTGTAGTGGACTTGGTGTTACCCCAAGAAATGGATTGTGAAAAAGCTGCCTATTGCCCTCCTCAGTCTGTCCTTTTGAGGTATACATTTCCAGGGCTGGACACGAATATAATCTATAGACATGGACATAATCTTCTGCTGAAATTATTGACAGGAAGTATTCAGAGGGATAGCCATGTTAGTCTGTTTCAGCAAAACAAACAAGGAGCTCTGTGGCACCTTAAAGACTAACAAATTTATTTGGGCATAAGCTTTCGCAGGATAGAACCCACTTTGTCAGGCAGGATTTTATCCTCAACAAAGTATCTTTTTATTAATGTAATTAATAATCCCTACTACTATATAATCTAAAAGTAAAAAATCAGACAATTTCCTTATAGTAAGTTTAAAAAGTATCTAAACTGCAATAGTGTACAGTTCAATGATTCTCAGGAATGTGCCTCCTGTATCGGAGAGCCAGGCAGAAGTTGTACTTCTAGAAGATGAGAACTCTTCCTGTTACCCACAAGGCCCTATGCTGGTTTGGGTATATTAACAATACCATTCACAGCCTTACTTCTATAAGTGGGTAATTACTGTGGTTCACCCTAGGGGATTTACAAGGGTTTACCAGGGCTTCCCATTTACAATCATGGAGAAACTCCCTCAGTTTACCATTGAGAAGACACTGGATAGTGCCCTCTGCTTAAAGGATTGACATTTTTAAAAAACAAATGACTTCATTACTAATTCTAATATAGTAGTTTTAAAATTGAAAGTCATACAGAAAAACATGTAGAAATAAGCACTTAGTACATTACAAAATACTATAAACCAGTGGTTCTCAACCTTTTTTCCGTCTCAATACATGTGACAGATCACGTTCCCCTGCCTAACACACTACAATCTGCTGGTGGCAGTAGCTCTTGGGCAGGGAACACTTGGGAGTCTGTGGCACTCTGAAGGATGCAGCACTCCAGGACCTGGGTGGGGGCAGACTCAAGCCAGCGCAGGCTGGTGCCTTGGTGATCTGGCTCGATGGGGTGGAGTTTATTTTTGTGGGGCAGGTGATTCCCTTTCCCCCGAGCCCAGGATCTCTTGGTTGCAGCCCCTAAGTCCCTTTACTCATCTGGCCCTGGCTGCTGGTGAGAGTACCAAGATGGCTGCAAGCTGAGCTGCCAATTTTCGGAGACACACCTCCTGGCTCTTCACAACGCACTTTTGTATCCTGACAGTGATTGAGAACCGCTGCTATAAACTATACAAGAATTCTAGAACTGCCATACATAATATTGTATTCCTTTTAGCCTAAGCTACAATGTTATGAATAGTTAATTGCAGTGTGGCACAGCAGATTGTTTAACAATTAATTAACAGATATTTCAAGGGACTATTCAAGGTGAAGTGGTCTGTCAACACCCCTCCAGTCAGTCAGTCATAGGAAGGGTGGCTAAGGCAGCTAGAGAGGGATTGTTAGTGGTTTATTGTAGTAAGATTATAGATTATTGTAATAACCCACAAATTCAGCGTCTCTATTCAGTCCATGATTTTTAGTGTCTAGCAACTCAGCTGTCTTTAGGAGGCAGCCGGGGCAACAGCCCTGGGCTCTGCGCTTCGGTGGGCCCTGCCTTTCCGAGCGGAGAGACCATGTGCTGGTCGGGGATGGGAGCGTGGAGCCTGGCTTCAGGCCCAAGGCAGCCCTGCCCCTTCCAGCAATGGGGAGGGGAAGGGGCCCCCCTCAGGCCAAGTGGCCCTGGATCCCACCCACCTGTAGCAACAGCCCTGTCTAGCAACATGAATTTAAGCTTCCAGGCTTGTCTTTTGAAGGTGGAGTGCCAGTTTCCTTTGACGATGAGGACTGATAAGTTAGAGCAATCACATTGTGAAAAGTGTTTGGTGTTCTTGTCTTGTATTATTTTCTTGCGCAAGTTCAACTGAGTATAGGGATTGTCTGATTTCCCTCTCTGCCCCCAAAGTTGTTACTGGGGCATTTAGTGCACTGGATGCAATATGCTGCATGTTGTGATAGGCACATGTAGGACCTGTGTATTTTGAAAGAAGTGTTGTGAGGGGAACACAGGTGCTTCAGCTGTTTTGCTGGACTGAGTCTAAACACACATCACTCGACATATTCTCTAAAAGAAATTATTTTTTGGGGGAGTTGGGTCTCTTCCAGCCACAGGGTTTATCTTCACTATAATTTTCTCTTAGTATCCTGGAAGATTTTAACAGAATTTTTGTTTTCCTTTTCTCTCTCTAAGGGCCCAATCTTCTTCCCATTGAAGTCAAGAACAAAACTAATTTTCAATGGGAGTTGGGTTAGGATCTAGTTTTTCTGCTAAGTGCCTAACTTCATCTTTATTTACTGAATGCGTAGGCCTTGCCTTCTAACATTTGTTAGAATGAGAGTAAAATTAAAAGTGCCCATTCTTCAAACCTTGAATTTCCTGTATCTGCCTCACAAATGACCGAGACTATACCACAAGATGACCTTATTCCTGCAATTTAGTGTGGAATCCAAACTGAGTGTGCCCTGGAGGTGCCTGTTCTGGGAAATGTTTCTTTTTAAAAAAATTAATATTATGAAAGTTAATTTTGGATTTAGCTTTCCCCCCTCATGGCTACAAGTTTTGCAGGTGTTCAAAGCAGTCTGTTACTAATTTGATTTTTAAAAATAGTTGTGAAAGGTTTAAGAGAAAATATTTGTTCACTAAGATTTGAAATAAGATTCTTGTCCAGTGGCAGAGAGCATTAAACAATCATCTGCGTACTCTCCAGTCTAACAGAAATTTGGCAGTGTGTAAGAAGTCCTTGTCTTCAAGAAATCATTTGGAAATGTAGTTTAAAAACATCAGGGGCTATATGTCTTACAGTTAACTGAAATTCATTTTCTAAGTACATTAAATACCTTGAGAATCTTTCTTTTATAAACATCAGGATACATTTTCCATGATTTCATTTCTGAATGGAATAGGTGTGTTTTAAAAACACCTCCTCCTGTAATTGTTACATAAATAAGAATCTAGATATTTTCTGAGAAAATTGTTAAAACAGTTCCCACAGAGAGGAAAGTTAGGAAGTGAAGCTTAAAATATTTTTTTTTAAAAAAGCTAGAAGGAAAATGTGGTTAAACTTTTTAAAACTTATTTTTTAAACCTTTTATTCTGTAATATTTTTAATCTTTCCTGATCGTTAAAGCTCTACTATTTCTTCTGGAGAGTGAGAAATCCATGTAAGATAGGACCAGCATTATAGTTACTTCATTTTAATCCACTTTAAAAAACAAATATATGACTGATTTTTTATGACTCAAAGCTAATTATAGATTTTAATTTTATATTGGGAGGGGGAAGGAGAGGGGAGGACAATAGAAGGTTGCCAAAACTATATGGGCCAGATCAATGACAGACCATATTCACTGGAACCTATGCAGAGATATGTAACTCAAACATTACTATAATTGTATATTTTAAAAATAGATATTACATTTATTCTGGAATACAGCAGGGTGTGAATTTAAAACAGGAAATAGCTATTCTGGAGTAAATCTTTAGGATAGCTCAAGATAGCATGTATCTCACAGTCTTCACTGATTGTTATCTGTACAATCAAACGTAGTTACATATATTTCAATACATTTTTACCAGCTGCCTCTGATCCTAGCATTCAGTCAATTGCACTAGACTGCTCCTTCCACACAGAGCCCCTTTGACTTCAGTGAGGCTCTGGAGCAGCAGTCCACCCACATCTTACCAGCAGGATTGGGATCTAGGTCCTGGTCTATACTGCCATGCTGGGTAGATGGGAGATATGCAATCTACATACTGTGCTCCTTTTGATGCTCTCCCGTAGATGCAGTATTACTTTTTTCTGGGGGGTGAAGTTACTATGTTAAACAGAGAGCACGTCCAGGATCAATTGAGCGGATCTCCACTGGCCGCTCAATCGAGCCCCACTGTGTCAATCCATGGAGACCAACACAGCGTCTTCAATATAGACAAGCCCTAAGGGCCAGGCTTATCCCCTCTGGGTGGTGGAGATGCAAATCTAGTGCATCTCTGCGGTCTGTGTAAGAGAAAGAGGGAAGAAGAAAAAAAGAAAGGCTACCTGTGCTGTGAAACGTTCAAAACAAAGCATAAAATAATCACTTCTAAGAAAAGATCAGTCTTAGGAAATTTTACCCCAGCAGATAAATATTTTAGAAACTTGTGAGCAAGAGAAAATAGAAGATTAGAATGAAAGCTATTTTGCAAGTTTAATCTAGCTTAGTTTAAAACTGGGTAAAATAAGAATTTAAGGATTTCTTTACTCTAAAAAGAGAAATTTAAAATTTTACCCATGTTATATTACTAAAATATATATAATTTGAGAAAAACAATTCAGGCATTTCTAACTTTTCTAATCTTTCTTTTATTTTCCTCCAAGACATTTTAACAGTTTGACATATGTAAAACAAGATAAAAATATTACACACAACTATCATTTAGAAACCATAATGAATTTGTACTACAAGATTATTTGGCCAACACTATATATAAATAATTTTTAAAAAATAAATTTTCCTATATAGTATATCAGGCTTCAAATGTATTTGTCAATTAAGACTACTTGATATTTTACATAGGTCCCATTCTAGTAGTAAATGCTACAATTGTGCAGCTTTAGCTGTTATAATGGCAATTTTTTTGAGTTGAAAATTAAGATGTCCCATGGTAGTATGGTATAATGAGGTGCTAATTTAGAATCTGCATCATAAGGTCCAAGATAGCAACACAATAACAAATCTGTTGCACTTTTGAAACGTTATTTGCCAATGTCAATAATCCCAGGTTTCTCACTGGCTTCAGGCACCTACCAAACAACTGTCTCCTTTACAAAACAAAACAATATATGCTTCATTCCAGACACAATAATTTCTCAAATGAAGGCCAGTTGCCTTAAACAACTGGAAAAAAATTCAGATGGTTGTAATTACTAAAGATTGTATGTCCTCAGATGCAGGCACATAAATTAATTTCCTTTTTAATAAAGTTATGCCATTGCAGTTATACGCAAGCCCTAAGGTAACTGGACCTAAAATAAACAGAGAAATTCACACAGGAAATGATAGATGAATTACATAGGAGTTGAATGCAAGTTTCAGGAAAAAATTAAGTTCCAAAACCAATATAATATATAAATATATATATAATCCTCTCAAAGGGCTTAAGCATTTCCTATCCATGATGATCTAAATGGACAAACTGAGGCAAAAACAGTGTAAATGTTCTTTGTTATTAATATTACTAATACTTGCTGGATAGTATTGCAGTGTCTGACAAATTTGAGATGACTGGCACTAATAACTAATGATATTACTTAGTACTTGTATAGCATTTTCCATCTATAGTTCTCAGCAGGTAAGGATCATTACTTCTATTTTACAGACAAGAAAATAGGCACAAAATGTCTTGCACAATGTCACACACTTGGTTTGTGGACAAGTCTGGAACAGAACCCAGTTCTTTTGAGTCTCGGGACCTAGGCACTGGACCACACAGCTTCCCAGAAGTCTGTAGTTTTCAGAAAGACTTGCATTAAAGAAATTTCAACAACAAGAAACAAAACCAAATGTCACAGCAAATATTTCATACCCTTAACATTTCATGAGAGGGTCAAAACTTAACTTTCCTAGACTATGTTTCCTCATGGATTTGACTCCTCGGCTGTGAAAGCTACAACTGCAGTTAATTAAAAATGTGCCCTTAAGGAACAATATCTTTTTGTTAAGCCACTAAAATGTTTAGTGTAATTGCTATGAGCTCCAAAATAAATATGCACATTGCCTAACTAACTGGAGACTCCCTGATGTCAGTTGTTCCATACGTCTAGGTACAAAAAAATCCTATGTGCAAACAAGCTATCAATCACTTATCACATCATATTTTAAGCTATTTCCTTCATTTAAGCATTTGTACCTTCAAAATGGATATAAAATGGATGTAGCTTCAAGTTGTTTTTGTAGCATATTTATATTTCTGATAATCAATACATCAAATTTTGTGTTTTTAGATATCAGCACAATGTGGCCCCACTTCTGACTGGGCTTGTGTGCTATAGCACTACAAATAAATATGACACTTAACTATTAAGAAATGTGCCAAATTGACTTTAAGTAATGGGGTACTCCATTAAGTCACATGAGCTTTGCAAAAGGGGAAAGAGGGGAACAAATATTAACCAATGTTAATGATTTATTATGTTCACTAGAGCTTTTTGAACCTTATAGATAAAAGACTGATTTGTAATAATAAATAGAGTAAAAATAAATAGATGGTGATAATAAATACCCCCTATCCCCATTCTGGACTACTTACTCAACCAAAATACTCACTGGCCTCAATCTCCAAGGATATCGCGTGCATAAATAAAGATTACTTGCATGAGCAAGTGTTGCAGAGTTAGAATTTAATTTAGGCAAAGAAACCAAACAAATCATATCAGAAACTAAAGCTGGTGGACTTTTGTGGAGCAGAACAGTTCTTGTATATTCACATTACAAATATAAAAGGATCAATTTTCCGGAATGCTCAGTACTTCCAATTGGGGCTAGATTTTCAAAAGAACTCAGCTCCCAACAGACACCTGTATTAAGTGACCAGGATTTTTAGAAATGCTCAAAATCCAGGAGCGTCCTCTCAAAGGGAGCTGTTGACTTTGGAAATCTGGCTATTTTAATTAATTGCTCATGTGAAAGATGCTGTGTGCCGACTCCTTTTGAAAATCTGGCCTTTGTATCCTGAATATGTAAGCAAGCATTTTTCAGTTTTGCTAAATGTTGTTTGCAAACATTTATTGACAAAGTATTACCAGTCCAAATTACTTCAGAAATTAATAATGGGTAAATATACGGAGTAGCTGCAATAAACATTGTGGAACTTCAGAACTAAATTCCACGACCCTTCAATACTTTGCTGTGTGTATGAAATCTGAGAATTAAGAATAGTAGTACTATTGTTTTATATAACTCATTACTCTAAAGATAACAAAAGAAGCACTGTGTTTATGTTTTTTTTTAAAAAGGTGCTGGTACTCTGTCAGGTACCTGGGGCTGCTGGCGGTGGAGGCAGGAGCCAGGGCTGCACTGCTGTGAAGAAAAGGTGCCAGCACTCAGAACCCTGAATACCATCACAAAAAGAGCCCTGCATATACACATTGCTTGCAAATATTGCCGTTATTTAAAGTTAAGCAGTCAATTTTCAGTTCAGTTTATTCAGATGTAGTATAGACAGCAACATAAATTCATTCTTATGCATGCATGATGCCTACATCTGTACCTCCTCATTCGTATGCTGATGTTTCTGAAACATACTTCTGTAGTCTTCAAATACCAAGTTCTTACCCAGAATCATTTCAAGTTCTGTGTTCTTCCTCTTTTGTGTTTATTTTCAAGAGGCTGCACTGTACTTGGGTTTACTATCCTACTGTGCAACAGTGTGGCTGTTCAAAATACAAAACACTGCCTAAAAATTGTTTTATAAATCAACAATCTCTTAGCTTGAATTTTATTATGGACCTCACAATATTTTGTATATTATCCAAACATGTCACAATGCATTATAAAATATAGTCTTAATGTAGTTGAGTAAAAAGTAGTCTTAAAAATGAGCTCTTCAAATGTAAAACTCCAGAAGTTAGTGAAGAACAGTTAAAACTTACGTATGTTTCTGTTTTGCAAAAAGTAAGTGAATTTAGAAGGGATAATAGACAATCAGATGAGCAAAAGCAGAAGCAATTCTACATTTTGGCACCACCAAATCAGAAAATATGAAAATATAATCAAAGCACGGAATGCACCCTCATCCCAGTTCAATGTGCTATTCACAGAAGCACATTTCCATCTTCCAGACAAAAAGATTAATTTAGTGACAGTAGCCAGAATTTAGTGTGCGTTTAAATAGAGAGTTGCAAAGCCACAGTAGTAGTTCTGGTGACGTATCAATGCATCCTTGAACAATTCAGTAATCAAAGAACAAAACAAAGGTATCTTAAGATCCTTCTTTAATAAGAACACATACACTAAAGGAGATTAGCAACCTACTAATAATTCTGACCCAGTCTCTGATCATTTAGACTTACAGCTACATGTTTCTCCTGTGCTATGGCTCTTCTACATACTAAAATTCACATGATGCACTACTGTCTGAATCTAGTACTCAGGTTGGAAGTAGGTGAGCATATATTGACATAAGAGAAATTTTGATGACATTGGGAAGAATGGGAATTTCAAATGAAATTCTCAGCATAGAAGGTCCATAAATTCACTTAACACCTCATTTTGTAACACTAACTGAGGAAACTTCTGTGTGTTTGAATCGTTTGTATTTCTTACTTGCAATTTGTTTTCTAAAAATCAAGTTACCTGCTGTCCAATTAAATATGGCTGTGCAACAAAAATACAGGCACTGACTTACTGCATCGTGCTGTCAAAATTACACTTCCTGCATGAGTGATAATAATGCCACTGTATAACACACACATCTGCTTAAAGTACACAGGAATCTATTGAATGAAAAGCATTATACAAATGATAGCTATTTAAAATTGCCAGACAAAAGGCCAACATTAGGGTATAGTCAAGGTTGAGAGTACATATCAAATTATGATAAAACTTTACAGCATGTTTCACAAAGCGTATTTTTAATTATTCCCAAAATAAAACATTGTAAACAAAGGAAATTCAGGATAAACTTAAAAGAAACCTGAACATCTTAAAATGTAGAAATGAAGTGTAAAAGCACCCAAAGAAATTTACCTCAGCTTTGATATTATAAACATACCATAATGATTAAGGCATTTTAGTGTTTGTAGTCCTAGATTTGATTTAAACCAGTTTTTCAAGACATTCACTCTGCTCGCCCTCATGCAACAAGTGTATGTGACAAGCAACAGGGAGAGGACAGGAAAAGGAGAATGGTGGTAATATCATTTGGTTACATAAACCGATATACAACTTGATGGCTTAACTGCAAATTCATTATTGACTACTGAGCTATGTCTTATGTTTTTTATTACTGTTTGGAAATCTTAAAAACTCAAATTTAAAAAGCCAGTACATTCAGCCCTCTTTCAAAAACTGTTTCCTTATGACTGATCCCTCATTTTAAATGCAATGATACACTCAGAAAAAATGGAGGTTTTGTGCATTTGCAAGCTCTATTTTCCTTATGTTTTTCAATCAAGTCCAATTATTTTTACTTAAGTACTTTAATATATAATACAGTAAGTATATATTGCACAAAAATCTTCCAGAGAAGTTGCCTGGAGATAATAAATTATCCTTGACATTAAGAGTTGAAACTTTTGAACAGAAGAAAGAAAAGCCACAAAGAAAATTAATATTTCAACTGCACATCTTTCTCTGGATGTTTATTTTAGTTTTAGCATATACATTTTATTTGCCACAATCTTCTTGTTCATAAGGAGGTTAATTATACTTTATTATACAGATATAATAGTTAAATCAGGGTTTTCAAATACTGAATTACTGTTCTTTCATAACTGCTGTGAGTTGTGTGAAAAGAAAAAATAGATTGATTTTATTTTCTATCCTCTAATCATAGCTGTATGAAATTAGGGCATTGCATATTGTTAATTCTATCCACCTGGCTTCTGCTCATTTGCCACTCATTTTTCTATGAAAACACAGTAGTGTATTAGCAATAAATTCTTGCATGCAAGAAAACTTCTCTTACAATACATGACTGAGAAGAGACCTCCATGGAGTCACCCTGCAAAAATAAACTGTTTATGTTTCAACTGGAATTTTGCTTAAAAATCTAACCTAAAGCGTTTCAAGTTTTTAAAAATTAAAAGAAGGGATGGAAAGCATATAAAAGTTATGGTTTTAACAAAAATGGAATTTCTTAAATTAGCTTTCTTGCCTCTCTGACCTAGATGAATTAGAATTGTTCTGGAGAAACAGCAAAAAATAATGCTAGAGTTAAGTGCTTACAAAAAAAATCACTTGCACATTTTAATTTTTTTTTATTTCAGGTTGATAAAAAGATATTAATACTAAAGAGCAGCATCTAGTAAGTCACATTTACTTTTCTTTTGAAACAATTATCCAAAATTATCCAAATATTTATGATAGAGAATGAAGTTTACAATAAATTTCAGAACATTTTGTTCTTTAAAACTGGGCAAAAAGGTGGGAAAGATGATTCAAAGTACTACAAATTAACGGAATAATTTTCCATTCTTACTTTAATTCCAAATCTGAACTAGTCCAAAGGAAAGATATAACCATGCCTTTTTCTGCCTTGGAGATGCATATCAGCTGGCAATGCGCTTCAAGCAATATTAATTTGATTAAACAGTTTATCCTTAATAACCTGAGACATCAATCCATGTATAGCTTCTATGGTGGTCTTGCAACTGAAAAACAAGCATAAATTTAACATTGGCAAACACTGAACTGTCACCGTATTATAAGTTATTCAACTATTTTAGCAGTTCGGGGTGCCCATAACCCCATGAATCTTCACTTCTGTCTAAATATGAAAAGTCACACAGCAATTCAGTTATTGCTGCCAAAAGCTATTTGTTATCTAAAAAGGTAAACTGAGACGCTCTTTACATGGGAAGAATCAATTTCAAACTGTAGTTTTTCTCCATCGGCTTAGGGAGTTAACCTACAATACAAGGAAACTGAATTCCACTCATTGTTTTAGGTTTTAATTTAACTATAGAAAAGGAAATATAAAACTCTGAACTCACGTCTTGGAACTGATTTTCTAATACTTTGCTTTTTTAGCAAGAGAATTTATGAAATTAAGTATGTTCTGCTAATGATTTTAGATTAACAAAACCACTACCCTCATTGACCTCTAAAAGGAGTTATAGTCTATACTGGATCAGTTCAAATCCCTCTAGTAATAGAAAGGAAAGAAACCACAATGTTTTAAATAGAATATGCCATTGAAGTGGCACAGTGGATTGAAAAGGTTAAGAGTTCTTTCTGTGACACACAAGAATTTAGTCACTTTAGATTCTAACGGCTTTCTATGCTTGTTAATCAAAATACTATGAAAATATGAAAGGACAATAGGTATGCTAGACCCTTTAATGACTGTATCGTACATTAAGTGGTGAGGCCATCATGAGGCTTATTGGAGAAAGGCGAGTACCTATATTAGGGGATTACAGAGGCATGGAGTGATTTTTGAAGCAACTGCACAGCAAGTCAGCATAGGGATGTTGATCCGTCTTTCCCCATAGGTAACCAGAAGAGAGAGGGACCAAGGCGAAGGCGTTTTTTTTCTCTGCCTTTTTTTACAGCAGCTTGGGGGAGAGGAGGGAACTTAGTTGGGGCAAACACTGAACAGGAGTTAGGTTATGATGTCAATTTATTATGTAAACATGGGGCCAATATTTAGGGCAGGTATTCCATAGGGAAGGAATACAGTGGTTAGATAAAATGGAATGATGAAGGATTTAAAGGAGGCATTAGTTAAAGGACAGAAAAGATGGGATCGGGACTCCTAAGACTGGCACAGTTGGGCATCAACCCCTCCTCCATTAGAGCCCCTCAACTCTCATTTGAGTTGGGGGGGAGGTGGGAGCAGGCAGGAAGGGAATATGGTGAGGTCCCAGCCACAGGTTGGTTGGGGACAAGGATGGAAAAGGGGGAGGGCTGACAGAAGCCCCTAGGTATATATGAAAATGCTCATGGAGTTATCTGGATTGTACACTTATCTGCTAGGTACTCCCAGACTGTTAAGAATAAAGTTGTGTTCTAATTAAACCACACCCAGTGCCTCCTGTCCTTCTTCCAGCATAGCCAGACAATTATGAGCCCAAGGACACTTATTCTGAATAAATTACTTGAAATGCTTCTTTCTTACTACACAACTGTGGATGACAATTTTTCATAGTTTGTAAAATATTACAGTTCAACAGTTGTATAATGCCAAAATATACTTTATATTTATAAACATGCTGTAGATTAAATCAAGTTGTTAAAAAAAAAAAAAAAAGGATTCAAAGACTGATAAAAGTTAGAGGAAAAAGCTCCACAGCCCCAAAAGATCAGGTAATTCTTGAAAGCAACAACAAGAACAAAAAGGAAATATTTTGGAAGAAAGCATCAGGAGTGCATTTTAAATAATATGCATTCAGGTAAGGTATGTACAATAACTGATAATAGAAAATTGTATTTGAGATCAGGATAGCTAACTAATCTGAAAAATACAATTTTCATAAAGGTCTTCCTAAAAGATGTTTCCTCATTGTCCATCCATACCAAAAGAAGGACATGATATACTACATTTGCATTTAATCAGGCTACAACTTTATTATTAAATATTTAGGGCTACATGGCAGATAAAAGTGTACAGTGCAGGTAACTCCATGTTCATTCAAGTACGTACCTGGGGCTTACAGCAGCCCCTCTTCATTTTTCAACCCACGAATGGGACCTTACCATACACACCCCCACAGGAGGGTTACGATGGGCTATTAGAAAGGGGAGTTGTGTCCCTGCCGTAGCAATCATAGGAACTAAAACCCCTTCCCTGTTCCTTTAACAAGCATCTCCTTTTAAAGTCCTTTACCACATCATTTATCTGGCTACTGGCTGCCTTTCCTATGGAGTACCCACAATGGACATCCACCACACACTTTCAAAATAAGTTGCACTGTATTGCCTAACCCTCCTTTCCTTATCATAATAAGCCCTCCCTGAAACCTGCTGTGGGGATTTCCTCATGGCTCCAAATAATAAACAGTTTATTTGCTATAGTAAATATAAAAATTGTAATTACCTTTGTGATGTAAATAAGAGCCATTTCTATATTTTAATTTCTCAATTACGGTGCGCTATTTTTTACTTTGACTCCTCCAAAATGCTTAGGCATTAGAGAATAAACTCCTACAGATCATAGTTCAAAGAATGTGAATTTAGGATTTAATACATAATTGGATTTCTTACAAAAGAGAATTCAGACATGTATTATCTTACCTATCCCTTGTTGCTTTAGCAAGTTTGTCTTCTGATTTTCTGTCATGTGTCTCTAAACCCAACATGAAACTCCCTCGGCCCAGCTGGGCTTCTGACTGTTCTAACTTTTCAGACAGATCAAAGACTTGACCAGTTGTGTAGTCAGCATTCTGTTGGAAGAAGACACCATTAAGTTTACTGTAGACAGAGCTGTAGATCATATTGGTATTTACGCACAAAATATGCAAATAAGCAACCTCACATAATACATTTTTAAGCCTAAGTGCCGTGCTGTGCTTAGCTTGGCAGACCAGAGGCAGCTCAATAGGTAACCTACATGAGTGATGTGTATTTGAGGCCAGTTCATTGTTTTGACTGCATACCAGCAAGAGCTGAGCTGAGGGCATGAAGTATGCAGAATATTTAGACCCAGTTAGTGGGAGCACTTTGTAACTAATTATTTTAATTGAGTTAATTTGTTTTGAGTTAATCACTTGAGTTAACGGTGATTAAATGACATCCCTACTAATTATATTACTGTGCAGTAAAGTGATATTAAATGTTGAGGGTTTAAAAAAACAAATTAACTGAAACTAACAAATTTAGCTTAGACAATGAGAACAAACTAGTCAGCTTCACTTTCTATTTATCATAAAAAACAGAAAAATGTTTACTGAAAGGTTTTATTTAGGTTTATGAAAACCTTCCTCTATTATTTGCTTTTGTAAAACTTGATGCACACAATCTAAATCTGAGGTCAAAATTACTCAGCAGTGTCTCATAAAGCAATTTGCATCAGAAGCTATGTCTACACTTACTAAAGTTAGTTCGAATTAGTTAATTCGAACTAATTTTAGCTAGTTCGAATTAACTTAATTTGAATTAGCAAAATTTAGTTCGAACTAAGCAAGAACCATCCATGGCACTTGCTTAGTTCGAATTAGCGAACTGCACTGAGTTCAATGGGCTGCTTAGTTCGAAGAGCATATTCGAATTTATTAGTTCAAATTAAGGAAGCCCTTAATTCGAACTAATTAAAGCCTCGTGTAGCCATAGCTTTAGTTAGTTCGAATTAAGCTTCCTTAATTCGAACTAACTTGCCAGTGTAGACATAGCCAGAGAGCCCTGCCTCTAAGCATCAAGGAGTCAGAAGTACTTGCATTCTTAAAAGATATATTATACTACTTACAGTAAGCAAACTAGAAGAACTGAGTGTGTTCACCCAATATTTGTTCCACAGTAGTTCAAGCAATTTACGATCCAAAGATGATTTGAAGTAGGAGACTTCTAACGCATAATATCTATTTAAAAAAAGAAACAAGAAATTTTAAAAAGTTACCCTACATCTTTGATTGGAAGCTATTTTACAATCAAATGCTCATGGTCTTAGGCATCTGAGGCTCAGTTTACACTGCTGGGGAAAAATTTGGAGGCAGTCAATGGAAGTTATGCAAGCTACACAGAGCAGCTCCTATTGACTTCCTAACTCCCCTTCAGTGCAGCATCTTCACTGCACTGTGCCACTTGAGTGGGTAGTTTTACTAAGCTGATTTCCGAATCGACTTAGCGTGTCTTAACTGGTCACTAAATTGACGCAGAAAGATCGGTCTGATGGCGGCAATAAACATGGCCTGAAAAGCAATAAATGGAAAGTAAGTGTGTATCTCAAAAATGTGAAGATTAGCAGAGCATTAGTGTGACAAATGACAATACATATAAGGGTCCAACAGTAACATGCATTAAGATAGCAGTAATCTTAACAAAGAACCTATATATCCCTTATTATGCATGTTATGTGTTAATAAGACAGATTGCCCTGATATTACAGAATTCACAACGAAGGAATGAAGATAAGCTTAGCTATCTTGTTTCGTTTAAATACGATTACTATTGCATCTTACTAAATAGCAATACATGTTGCAACCTCCTCTGCTATTCAGAGGTGCATTATGCTGATCTGCAAAAACAACATGTAATTTTGGGTTTTTTTAAAAGAATACTTATTTCTTCCCTTAAGCTGTTTTATAAACACAGGAACATGTGGAAAGCCTTGCCAATTGAAGAATATAAACCCTTTCCTATCAGTGGGAATTCATCCTAAATGTGTAACCAAAAGGAACCTTCCCCACCAGCCCTGCCTCTCTGTCTCTTCCTTGCCTACGCATTCTATAGATAGTCTCTTTTGACGTATTCATTCTCAAGTACTTGCAAAATGGATTGAGGCCTGCGGGAAGAGAAATCAGATTTGTCAAGGATCAGAAAGGCTGCAGTACAGCAGAGAAAAGAAATCTGTTCATTTGTTTTTAAATTTTGTTAACATTTTTCAAACATCTGTTACAAGCAAATTCTTAGAAGACTGTTGGAGGGTGAAGGATGTGATGTCCCTGAAAACAGAAATATCACATATTATTTAATAAAGGAAAACCTGACATTCCATAAGGTAATCTTCACTTTAAACTATCCACAAACATTTCTATCGATGTATTAAAGGCATCATAATAGGAGTTGGAATATGAGGTACATCTTTTTGAGTATCAGAGTGCTGAAGTTAAGTAATTGACGGGTGGCCTGTTCTTGTGTGGCTACTACAGTATTTACATGGTTTTATTTTAATGCAGAGTTATAACTGCCAGAACTATATGTTATCCAATTAATATCGCTAATGAATCATTTTTTTAAAAAAATATTGTCCATCATTCCTCTTTCACTGCATATATTACTTTTGAATAATATAAATGAAATTGTTTTTATAAGTGAAATCCTCTAATGTTGACCAATTCAACCATATAATGATCTAGAGAGCCAGAATAATAAGTGAAAGTCAGAAACTAGAGATATAAAGTATATTAAATGGTCTATTTTGGGGCAGGACATTTTTGCTACTAAAATTTGGTTTTACAAATAACCCTTCTTATTTTTATTACAGGAAAAGTACAAAACCTATAAGTTATTTTTACTTTGCATTTCCACAGCATTTTCCATCCAAGTGGATCAGAGTCCTTTACAAACAAAGATAAATTTAACTTCACACTGTTGTGATGCAGTGAAAAATCCTCTAGAGAGTAGAAAAATTAGGCCCTAAATTGAATTGCCCAAGGAAGTCTGTGGCAGAATCAAAATTAGATCCCCAATCTCCCAATTCCCTGGCATGTGGTTTAATTGTTTGACAAATGAATTGGTGGAAAAACTAATTGGTAAAAATAAAGAAAAATGATGCCTTCTTTAAATATCAAACGAGCATGTGTGTATGTGCATTATGTCACACATTTACATATATAAACTTTAACTTGAACTGAAGAAAATTCTGAAATGTAAGATAACATGCCAAATCTAATTTCTCTTTTAGCTTGTCATTAGTAATTCACGCTTCTATTACAGGTGACAGCATTTGGTATAATACACAAATCTATTTAGCATGTTCTTCTTCAAAGTCAAGCTCTCAACTAAGTGCCATAATAGAACAGTAGTCAAAGGTGAGGTAAAAGTGCACCCACTGGGACTGATGTACAGATCCATGGCTGAGAGGTGTTAGAATGCAGTCACTGCCAGGTTGCGGATGGGAGGGTTTGATATCTAGATAAAATTATGAAGCCAAGTAACTCCGCTTTTCTACACAATGTTCACTGGCATTGCCAACATACCAGGACCCAGAAGGGTCATCATTCAGGTAGGAAAGAGAATCCTAGAGGAACTGTCACAAAAAGCAGAATTACAAGCCCTGGGACACTGACCAGTGAGTGGAAACAACTATTCTAATCTTCTATGGTACAAGTAATTCATTCACATTGCAGGAGAAGAAACATGGGAAATATCACAGCATAAGTAACTCTCATCACACAACAGACCACTAAAACGTAATTAGTGCTTGCAGTTTCAACCCCTCTTCTTTCTTCATGGCTATTCTCCACTACATAAGATTGGAAGTCCTCTTCCGTACGTCTTTTCATGCAGCTTCAAGAAAGATAACGGTTTAGAACAGACACTAACCAAATATCTGAGCGGGAGAATACTATGGCAATTATTACAATTTCCATATGCATAACAATAATAAGTTACCATCTGAGATTCTTATATTGCTCTGTTTTTTTAAGTGTAGGGCCTTCACGCTATTAGTTTGATAAAGGGAAAACCATTTTTTTCTAATTAATATGCCAGAAATGCCTTGAAAGACTATATATATATAACCAATAATGTAATTATCCATAATTCTCCAGAGTTTCAATTACCCATCCCTTTGAAGTTCAGTCCTTCATCAACATGTGAATCATTCAGCATGTAAGCCTTTAAGTCTAATGAAAATTGTATGCATACGTAACCTAATGTACCAAAGGGATAACTTGTCCTCCCAAGTGAATAGGTGCTAATAGTAATAATTTACATTATAAACTGTAATAATATGAATTCGATGTATTATTCAGAACGACTGAGTCTGAGTTCAAAAGTTCTCAAATTGGAGATTAAAACTTCAATTGGATCACGAGAAGAAGTATGGAGCAAAAATTGCTAAAACCAAGTGACCCCTAGTACTTAAGGAAAGCAAATTAACGGGACAGGAGAAGCGGCTCTTTTCCCTATCTTCTTTGATGCTATCCCAGGGATCGGCGACCCAAAAGATAAGAGCCATTTAAAAAAACCTCCTTCAATAACCCAGTGTTTTGAGAGCTGCAATGGGTGTAACCTCCTGGTGAGAGGGGGTGGGGAGCTGGTGGGGAGCCCAGAACCAAGAGCAGTCCCTCCTTCAAGGTCCTCTCGTGGCAGTGGGGAGCCTGGAGCAAGAAGCAGGCCACCCGCAGGGTCCCCCAGTGGCAGGGAGGTCCCAAAGCAAGGAGTGGGCCATCCACAGAGTCCCTAGTTGCAGTGGGGGCCTAGAGTCAAGAACGGGCCACCTGCAGGGTCCCC
This sequence comes from Pelusios castaneus, assembly GCA_007922175.1. Taxonomy (NCBI): domain Eukaryota; kingdom Metazoa; phylum Chordata; order Testudines; family Pelomedusidae; genus Pelusios; species Pelusios castaneus. The sequence goes on from ML685897.1 coordinate 683,973, forward strand.
TGGTGGCAGAGGGGGGCCTGGAGCTGCAAGGAGGCAGCCAAAGAGCTGCACGTGGCTCTGGAGCCACAGGTTGCAAACCCCTGTATCAGCCCATCCTTTGCAGCAGCTCCGCTTTCCATCCCCACTATACTCTGCTCCAGAGAAGCAATGTTTGATGGTGTCGGGGAGCTAGCTACATTGATGCAAGAGCACTCATTTGGCTTCTTGAAGCAATGTTCTCCAAACCATTTTGCTGCTGAATGACAGCTAGCAACACGTCTCTGTAAAGCCAGCAGTACCAAGAAAGCAAAGGTTTGTGGTATTTGGGTTACTGCAATAACCATGACATTTAGGGCCATGGTACAGGGTGGAGAAAGACTGAGAACTTCCGCTACAATTAATAACTTATGAGTTACTTACTGTTTACAGTGCACACCAAAATCCTCTATTTTATTAAGTGGAATAGTCTGGTATTCAGAAGGACCTTCATCCGGTGGCTTAAAGCCCTGAAAAGTTAACAAACAGCAAGCAATAATAAATATGTTTTTCATGCAAAAGAAACAAGTCATTTTAAGGCTGCTCACAAATGCTGTTCGAGTTCTCAATATAAACAACTTATATAGGGAAAATGGATGGCTCAGCAATCTTCTCTTGATCATTGGTTCATGGATGTGCAAAAGTGTCCAAGAAGTAAATCGGTGGTCTCAGACCACTTCTCACAGGGCAGATATCCCCATCATAAATAGCCATATTGTTTTTCTCCTTATGGCAAGGATGGAAGGGGCATGGAGACCAGATTACTCTCTTTGCCCCTAGAAAAGATTCCTTCAGAACATGACTGAAAAACATTAGCACAGTAGCAAGATGAATCATGCACTACTATTGCCCACCTGGTACCTTATCCAGAATTTTGGTCTCCAGTTTAGTCATTCACTGAAATGGCAAATCACCTGAATCACTTCCATTACTCTTCTTAAAACATTCTGCTAAAATGAATATCTAACTGTGACTTTGTTTTTAAGTTCAAGTTATATTTCTTCTTCCTGGTTAGTTCCCTGGAAGTATTTATACGAGGTTTTTTTGGTTTATATATGAGTATTTGTTGTTGCTAGAACTTATTTCCTCAGGTTTAGAAAGTCTAAGCAGATCCACTGCTCATTTGTAACAAAAAAGTACTGCATGAATGCAACCAGGAATTTTTCACCCATTTTTACAATTACAGCATACTTCTGGATTGAAGTCTTCCATCAGAGAATAATATTTTTACTTTCTTACAAAACGATCCAGTAGCTCAGATTCTCATATCCAGACTCCTTTTGACTTCAGCTGTACTCTGCATACAAAGATCTATGCTAGCAAATTGCATTGCAAAAGTAGGCCCCAATCTCGCCAACACATGCTTAATTTTGTGCACTGTGATCCTATTAAAGTCAATAAATCTACTCAGTAATTAAAGATAAGAATGTGTGTAAATGCTTGCAGGATTAGGTCTTAACAGGAATGCAAGAAGGTGCAGTTATACTTGAATATATCAACTAAATCAGTGGTTTTCAAAGTTTTTTCCTTGGGACCCAATAGAAAAAACCACCATTTATGCCCACAACCCCACAATTCCATCTTTGAGCCATGCATTCCAGTCTTTTGGCAATGGCAGCAAGGGGTGCTGCGACCCTGTGCCAGAGGATCTGTGACCCAGTACTGGGTCCTGAGCCTAAGTTTGACAATCACTGAACTAAATTATAATTCTAGGAATGGAGCCCCAAAGGCAGGCAAATGGAAGGTCTCCTCTACACTGGCAACTCCTGCAATGCAGTTGGTTCCAAATGTGTCAACTTCTGTCCTCTCTTTGGTCTAAACCTGGGAAGCCGAGAGGGAGATGCTGACACATGGGCAAAGCAGCACCTTCATATTAACTGCCCAGGCCATTCCAGACATATTACATGGAAAAAACACTCAAATTCTTGCAGGAAACACAGACACAATATGGAAGGTATCAGTTGGTAAAAATAAGAAACTAAAGAACCTTCCGTTCTGGAAACTGGAAAAACTGAAAACATAAGACCATATGCCTGTGATTAACAGATGACAACCTATAATACACAAGCAGCATATGAAAGTCAGCTTTGATAGACTATGAGCTGTACAAATGCAAAATTAACACTGCAGCATGTCAAGGAACAAGACTTGCAGATGCTGGTTCCATCCAAGAGGCCAATTAGATCTTCTTTTGGCGGGACACAAGCAGTGAAGAAAATCATCTGCACAGTATTGGTTTCGCTGTGAGAAATAAGTGGGTAAAGCTCCCAGAAATGCCCACTGGGAAGTCAGAGTGCCTTCAATTTCAGATGAGTATCAGCTTTGTGAACATGAACATGAACATTCATGCTCATGCAACAACACTCAAATCTAGATCTGAGGCGGATATATTTTACAAGGCTTTGTATCAAGTTGTCAAAAGACTGAGGAACTTTTCTTCCCCGCAACAAGAGGTGGTGCAGATAACCACTGGAGCCAGATTGCCTAAAACATTTTGGCACTGGCAAGATGAATGAGAACAGCAAATGACTTCTTGAATTCTGCGCCCAAACCCAAATGTGTATTACCAATCAAACTGTGCAGAAAAAGATCACTGCAAAGTGTCATGGCACCATTAGGCCATTGGCACCAATGTCATTGTCAGAGGAGAGACCTACCCTCGCTGCAGAATACCTGCATGTTTCACAGCGCTGAATGTGACACCGACCACTCTTTGATCATTAGCAAAGTGAAGATTAAAGCTAAGAAAATATTAAGCAAAACTTGGGAGCAAGCCCCAAATCAATGCTACTAACACCAAAAACCAGGGAAACGTCAGGAGTTTGTGAAGGGTTTGACATCAGTATACCAAAGAAAGCAGAGGAATTTTGGAAAGATTTAAGAACAGCACATGAAAAAGCTTTAGCTATATCTTGGGGAAAGAGATCACCAAAAATGAATTAGTTTGAATAGCATGAAATAGAACTATTACCTTTTATTAATAGGAAGAACACAGCCTATATGGGAACATAATAAGAAGTCAACAGAGAGCACCAAAGCGAGACTTTGACACACAAAAGCAAGAGGTACAGTGAGCAAGTAGACACTGTGCTGATTGTTACTGGACCAAGCTCTGTGAAGAGATACAGACAGCTGCAGATATAGGAAACCTCAAAGTCATATATGATGGCCTGAAGAAAGCTCTTGAGAATACAGTGGTCTCTTAAATTTCAGAGCAGTAAAATTGTCACAGATAAAAGTAAGATGCTGTTTTATAGGATTGCACATTATTCAGAGCTACATGCACAAGAAAGGAACATCTCCAGTGAATCACTGGATAAAGTACCAACTCTACAGGTCATGCCAGAGTTAGAAGTGGAGCCTACAGTTGAAAAAACTAAGCAAGGCCATTAATTTGTTACCTAATAGCAAGGCTCCTGGAAAAGATGGCATCCCAGTGGAAATTCTTAAGTGTGGAAAGAAAGCCCATGATCATATCTCTATCAGTTGCTACTAAGAGACTGAGGTGCCACAAGAGATAAAAAGGGTGACTGTAATAACTACAGGGGTACCTCGCTCCTACGTATAGCAAGAAAAACTTTTGCACAAGTCATCTTAACAGTTGGCAAATCACGTCTACCCTGAATCCAGAGCTGATTCACGGCTGGAAAATCTACTACAGACATATTTTCTCGGCATCAACTTCAAGAGAAGTGCAGAGAGCAAAACTAACCAATGTACATTGCCTTTGTGAACCTAACCAAAGCATTTGATACAGTCAGCAGAACAAGTCTATTTACAATACTACAAAAGACAGGCTGTCCATCAGCTTTGTTAAGACTTATATGTTCATTTCATGGCAACATGAGAGTTAACATCCAGTACTTCGGACAACTTTGCAATTAAAAGCAGAGTTAAGCAAGGACTGACAGTTATACATATACAGTATATATGACAGTTACACACTTCCGTTCTTGTCCCTACTCTTTGAAAACTTCTTCTCAGTATTCCTGAATTGTGCATTTAAGGGCATGAAAGATTGAGTGTATCTTAACAGGACGTCCCAAGCTTTGCTATAAAGATACATACAAACAAGAGATGAAGGAATTTGGAATTGATCCTTGGTAAGTGATTGTAACAAGTGGTGCCTCATTTTCACCAGGCCATCAAAGTTCATGACAGGAGATAGCTCCTACAGCAGGAAGCAAGACGCTCCCAACCAAGAACATATTTGCAATAACGGTCAAAAATTACGTAAATCTCAGACTGGACAATTTAGTCAAATGACACATTGCAAATCATCTGCATCATAGGTTGCAATTTGCACCATTGATCACAGATGAAAGGATGCCAATCAATCAATCAAATTATACTTTTATTTCTTGATCTTATATATAAAAATAAAACTAGACTTAGAAGACTGATTTCAGCTTTAAATAATTTCAAGTCAAAATAAGTATCTTAAGCTTGATATGTATGTTATCAGTTTCAACTTAAAATTTCAATTTCAGAATGTGGCATTTTATTTTTTGTTTTATCCTGTGAATCTGACAATATGTCTTTGAAAAGACCATCAAATAAGAGTATGAGCTTTTGATTCTTGCTTTCCCCAAAGCAATCACAAAACTGATATCAAAGTTAAAGAAAAAATGTGCAGCCAAGCTGATTTTTGAACTAGTAAGTCATAGATTTACTATTCCTTCTTCTTCTGTATAGCACTCCAAGTTCTTATAGACTTATGTTGCAGAAATTTTATAAGCACAGCTTTATTTAAATTCTGAAATTACTCAAAGTTCCAAAATCTAAAAATATATTTAAAACAACAGGTTAGAAAAATATAATTCAACCTTTCAACACAAACAACACATGAAGACTATTTAAGTAGAATAATACTGAGATTTTCATTATGTTTTTAATAACTCAGTGTAACCTTGAAACTGAAATCACATTATTTACCAATGTTATTTTTCTTCTAAGAGGCATTTATGATATGATGACATCTTAATACTTACTTTAGTTTAGAAAAAAAATTACATCTTTTGCTGAAAATGGAAAATGCAGAAGATAAAACAAAGGAAAAAAAGGTAAGATGGGCTTTTCATGCTAAACCCTTAAAAATGGGATCCATGTATTTAGTTATATACAGTTTAAGAACTTTAATAACCATATAATTTTATTAAGCCTAACTTTTTACCTTGGGATATGTTCTAAAAGCTCCAAGATTTACTTTTCCTGCAGATATTGTCCTTGTTGGATCAATCTGTAAAAATACAGGTAATTTTTTATTTATGCAGGTGGCATACTTATTGATCTATTGTAATTTTATTGTCATTATACTGAATTACCAAAACGTGAAGAAGTTGCATTATATTTTATAACAAAGAACAGTATTTTATAAATGACATCAATTCATATGGAGCACTCATAAAAAACTGTGGAACATTAACCGCTACCCATTAATCCCACTTCTCTACATTAACAGAATGGTTGGTACCAGTCTCAGCAAACCTTGTGCTATTGTAAATGATAAAAATGTGTGAATCTGTTAATCAGTAAATCTGTACTTATTGTTTTTCATTTTAATTCCAACTCCCCCTACCTAATTAGAGATGAAAAATATCTATTACGTCATCTAATGTATTTTAGGAATGAGGAAAGATGACAAATTTGCTATAATACATTTACCAGTTCACTGTCCAGTCTCATTTTAAAAGTAAAACTGCTTGGGTTTTCAACATTTTCTTGGGAGACTATAACACAATATTTTAGTGTTCAGAACTTTTCCCTAACATTTCGTCTATACTTTTCTAATTTAATCCTACAGTTCTAATTATACTGCCTCCTATTCCTTAATGAATCCATTCTTTTATTAGTGTTTACACTCTTTTGTACAGCAAATGATTATACAAGTTTGGAAGGCCCAGTGAATTTCCACAGAATATATAAAAAACAAAGATAGATTTGTACAATTGTCTGATGTCATATCAGTGACTTCACTATAACATATGTTATATGAGGGATACCACAGTTTTGAGAGCAATTTTTGCTTTGTCTCTTACTACAGAAGGTTGAGAGAATCACAGAATTAGAGTTTTTAGATCTAATGCAGAAGTTTCAGTGTGAGCTATTCATTCTTTGCTGACGTACAAGCAGGGTTTCTAATCTAAGATCAGAACAAAGATTTTAACAGACTACACCTAGAATGATGCAGTGAATGAAAGCTCTCTAGTCTCAGTGAACAAATCTGTTTGTAAATCACTGCCTTGACTTGGATATCTTGCAGATATCTTGGAAAAGGAAAAATACTCATCTGAAGCCTGGATTTTATTCCTCCATAAAACAAACGACCAGAGAATGATATAACATACATATGTATGGCAAGTAAATACTTCCATCTCAACACAAAGAAATTAAGTTTATTGCACAGTTTTGTCGGTCTACAAAGTGCTTAACTAATCAAGTTCTAATACTTACAACCACTGCTACAAATGGTTCCTGAAACTGCTGATTAAGCATCTGAGTACTGACATCAATTCCTGAAAGCCAGCAGCCATAGCCAGGGTGGCTGTGGTACCAGCCGATTGCATTTTCTAGACGACCAACCTGACAAAGTGAAGGGGGGAAAAACACATATTGTTAAAAGCCTCTGCATATAATGGAAGTGACAGCTGCCCTCTTCTGGGCTTTTAGCATATTACAGATACGTTATGATGAAGAAAAAATGCGACTACTTACTATACTACTATGCTAAATTTCAAACTCAGACATTTATTAAATAACTGAAGCCTTCACTGCTTAAGTGTTTTTAGATTTGAATGGCATAGAGTTAAACCATATTTCACTGTGGTACTATACTGAAACTAACAATGCAATTCCTGACAACCAACGATTGGTTTTTCCAACAAGCAATATGAGAGGTGCATGCTTTTGGACTTATACAATCCAACCAGCTTTGCTAAATACAGAGCTCGTAACAAGAAACTCAAATCTCTAAAATATTAATACAAGACAGAAGACACTGCGTCTGATGTGGATAATCAATTGATATCTAGCCACCAACTTTGAACAGAAGCAGGATCAGGTATAAAGTCAAATCATCTTTTTACTTCCTTTATAGTTTACGTGCTTAGCAAATACAAATAAAAGAACAGATCATTACACATCATTACATTCTTCCAAGGAAGATTAATACTTTTTAGTTTTATTAACTCTATAAATGAGATGTGATTAAATGAACACAGAAGTCAATGTCTCTCACTGAAATAAGGGGACACTGTCAACTTCCTATCAGTGAATTTAAAAAAAAAAAAAAAATTACAAGTAGCTTGAAATATTACTGCAAAAATCCTTCAACAAGGACTTATCAAAGCACATGCACATGAGCTCCCATAGAGCAATGAATGATAACGAAGTCATCACAGTAGTGCATGAGACTGATAGTAAAAGTGACTGTCAACAAAATTGCGAAGCTGATTATATGTGGAAGTGTTTCAACTGCACAAAGTAAACAGATTGCAGAAAAAAATGTCTTTCCCCACTCTTTTACAAGTAACCTGTAAACTTATTGTAAAATGAATAATTGGCACAAATTTTTCAGATGGAAATGTAATTTTCAAATTAGCTACATCTCTGTAATAAGCAGTAAATATACAAAAAAAACTAACATTTTTCAGATCCCTGTGCATATATTATGGACAAAATGAGCTAGATTAAAAGAAATTTGAAAGTCACCTGCTTAAACTAGTACGGTACCTAAGACCATCTGAATAAGCCTAAGGTTATGATTAAGACTGTAAGAAAATAGGATTCCACAATTTCATTTAAAAAAAATAAATCACAATTTTAAAAACACAACCTTTTACAGTTGCGGCAGATTTGAGCAACTTTGAGTCTTCCTGCACTGGGTCATAATGCCACTCACTCAAATTTGGCCTCGTTGCCCATCTGTTTATAACCCAATGGGAGGTAGATGAGTTAGGGCTGAGATCCCTGGGCACTTCACCCCACTCACTGCCTCACACTTCACCCAAATGCAATTCCACCTCCTCCAGGTTGCATGAGATAGGCCTATCAAGCAGCAGCAGCTCCTGGAAGAACTCAACTACAATAGTTGCCCAGTAACCAGGGCTGGGATGGAGCTAGTACTTCCAGCAGGGCCCAGTGCTTTGGGGGAAGAAGAGTGCTGGTAACCCCAAATCCCAGCCCACCCCAGGCCTCCACACTGGGGCTGGTGCTAGTGTGCAGAGGAAAGAACACTCCCTGGGGACAGGAGAAATGGAGGAAGGGGATATCCAGCCCCTGTTAGAGGGTAAATGACCCTGATGTGATGCCAACTTGACATGTTTCTATTTTTTTTTTTTAATGGTACTTGAACTAGCCACACAAAAACTGCAACTTAAAAAAAATTTACAACTTTCTTACAGCCAGTTATTTTTATATTTATAATAAACAAAAAATTACCTCTAACATGCATGCTCTTTTCTCATAAATTATAATTCAACCCAATTCACAATTTATATTTAAAACTGCAAGTAAGCAATCGACGTATAAATGTAGCAGGGATTCCATAAGAATTCCCTACTCCTGCAATCTGAGCTGCACCACTAATTTTAGTAGAACTCTGACAAATGAAGGTCTCCCCAATCACCTCAGCTATAGTTCATGCAGTAAAACTTCTTAAAACTATGTAAACATAGAAGGCAAGATGAGCTCTAGTGCTCATTCTGCAAAAGAGCACTATAGAACTTTTTGTCTGGGATATTAAAGTAAAATAAATGATGTGACAGATGAACACAAGAGCAGTTCCATCCTGGGACATGCTCTGCCAGAGATTAAAGTTGTAATTCTGCCTGCACTGAACCTATTGGAGGATTATGCCCCTAGATAGGAATGTAACACTGAACTTTGCAAGGCAGAAATATTTCATAGTTGTTAATTCTTCCTTCTTGATTCAAACATTTGGCATAATCTTCATAGATTATAAACTACAATTACTAGTAAACAGCACCAAAGACCATACACTCCTTTATTTTTTAGGATTTGGGGTTTTTTTTTTTGATGAAAACAAAAAAATTATCCAAAAAGATTAAACCAAGTGACACCCATTAAGTAAGATAGTTCTGAAACACAAAGATTTCATGCTTAGCACTGAGTTTAATTTTTATGCTATAAATAATTGTGTTAGATTTCTGAATACGTTCCTTTGCTATTCCATTCTTGTGAAACCAAATGTACCCATAAAAACTCTTCCTAAGTGATGACACAAACGTAAATTACACTCAATTAATCAATGAACTAGCCCTGAATTTGACTTCAGATTTACAAAGGTGAAAGAATGCTGCACTATTTAAATCTGATAAACATCAACATTAAACATGTTTGAGAAGAACTATCAATTTTTGTTGCTACAGATTTTGTGGACAGATGTTCCAGTGATGGAAACTTTATAAAGTCCTTAGAACACAAAACTACTTCAATACCCAATATAAATTACAACAGGTTTGTTGTTGTTATAGTGTCAATAGAAAAACAGCTCTCTTTATTTACCTGTTTTGCATTTTCTATATACGCAGCCATATATTCATAAGCAGCAGCTTGAGCATTGACTCGGGTTTCAGTGCCTTCTACCGGTAAAGCAAAGCTATCCATGATGATCATAGTTTCCCCATCCACTTTCCCAAGCATCAGACCCATCACTTCCAGATTGCCTCCAGATCGGGCATGCATGACCATCTTCAGCAGGGCCAGGGCTGAGATCTTGCAGTATCTGAAGTAGTGGTTGCTGCAAGAAAGAGCCAAGAGATGCTAATGAAAGGCAGAGAAATGCTAGCGATAGGTCATATATCTGATTCATACTCGACAAGAAAAACAGACACAGTAACACATTCAAGCTGGAGAAGAGAAGGTGGAAACAGCTAGAATTTATTATGAGACATGAGTATCTCAACCTTTTCCCATCCTCGAATCGCTCCTTGGTTCAGAATCCAAATCCTAGCGCCCCTCCGCCTCCCTTGGCTCCCTACATCACCCCATCCCCCGCTGCCTCCCTTCCCAGCGCTCCTGACCCCGTTGTCTCCCTGGGCCTTCCCACGCCCTCAACCTCCCCCCATGTCCCCGCAACCTCTCGGGGTTCCCACTCCCCACGAGCCCCTGCTGCCCCCGGGCTCCCTTCCGCGGCCTCGCACCCCAGGCCAAGCCCGGCCCGCTCCTTGCCTGAGTACCCCAGCCCCTCTCTCCTGGCCCGGCCCCCCGGCCCCAGCTCTCACTCCTTGGTCCAGGGCTTGGCCGCCAGGATCTCCTGCTGCTGCTTGCGGTCGTACTTGTAGATCTCGTCGATGCTCTGCGCCTCCTGCATGTTGTTGGCCAGTTCCCAGCTCTTCTGCGCCATCCCGCTCCCCGAGGCGCCGCCCGCCGCCGCCATCCCACAGCCCGCCGCGCCGGCCGGGCCCGCGCCGCTCAGCCGCCTCCTGCCCTGCCCGGAACGGGCCGCCGCGCATACCAAGTGCCGCGTGGGAGAAGGGGGGAGCGCAGCCCCGGAGGTCGGAGCTTAGCTGGGGGGGGGGCTGGAATGGTACAGTCCGCAGGGCCTGAGGCCGCCTGTTCAGCGCTCCCCCTAGCGGCCAGTCTTGGAAAGTGCGTTTTAGCCCTGCTCGGAGGACCAGTTGGGCGGTCCGGGCCGCGATGGATGCTGTCGCCGTCCCTTAGCTGTGATGCATAATCAACGCAAAGCAGGCGGGCGCTGGATCAGCAGGTGCGTCCGGCCCACGTGTTCACACATACTAGTGTCTGCGAACGCACACGGGACGCAGGGATGTTGAAGTTTAGAAATTAACAGTTAGGGGATCAGAGTTGCCAAGTGTCAGGATTTTATCGTGAATCTCCTGGTATTTGGTGGCTACGCTCTTGAAATGAGAGTACACCAGAAGCGCAACTTTATTTTTTAAAACATATGTTCTAGCTTCATGGTTGTGAAGAAAAGGTTGAAAAGATGACCCATGTGGATCCTAAAGAATCAAGAGACAGAAGGTAAGAGAATCCCCCCACCCCAATTTTTATGAAATCCTGGTTTTAAGCCCATCTTTAAGCCCATATGATATTTAGGGAACAGGTCATGAGTTTTGGATGCTTGTGATTGGCAGTATTGCAGGACGCAGCTGCTTCACTTACCCCATGAATTTATATTGCATGGGGAGGTGTAACTTAAATAGGGTAAAAGTAACTGGAGGAAGAATGTATACCATGAGTGAAATGGCTGCATCTATTTATTTAGAGACTTTAATAATTTTGAGCTATTTTCTTTTCAGGTAGAAGAGGGTTTAAAAAAAATTATAAATAATTTTGTGGCCCCAGTTCTTCATTTTGGGTCTTATGGCCTGGCGCCTATGTGAGCTTTACTGATTTCAGTGGAACTCTCCATAGGCACAGGTGGTACCAATGTGAACCCAATGTACAATCATGGTCTCTGTAGATGCCACAGACACATTTCCAATGTTAACTATTTTGTAACAATGGTTTTAACTTACTGATTTAAATTTCTCCTTAAACTATGTTTTTAATAGGAGACTTCCATTTTTGATCTCCTATTACTCTGCTGTCATGCCTCAAACCTGCATAATAATATTGTATCCTTTCAAATTAATGTTCTCTGGTTACCTTTTGTGCTAGCTCAGGCCCACCCAAAACTAAAGGCCTACCACTTCAACCATGGAGGACCCACGGACCCCAGCCCAGAAATGATTAATTGGGATAATGAATGAGAAAACAGGAACAGTGGTAAAGGTCAAAGGTTAAAAATCCAAGATTCAAAAGGGTACATCAAGCAGAGAACCGATGAGAGTGTTCACTGCTCCTCACAGATGTCTAAGGAGTCAGTGAATACCATCCAAAGGATTTTGCAAGAAACAGGAATTAGTTCTTATAGTTGCAGAGCCCTCTCTGGTTGTGCTTCTTCACCCTGTCTTAACCATCTTGCCCAGCACCATGAGGAAATTGATGAGGAGATCTTGCAACTCTGTGGACATCTTTTTGAGAAGTTTATCCCCATGCAGAACTGGGACAAAACTGAATATAACCTTGCAAGCAACATGTGTACAGGGTTATGCTGATAAGGGAGGGACAATACACTCTTAAAGATGGGACCCCCTGTGTGGTGTGACCTCACATGCATTGTGCAGGTGAGGGGACACTGGCATAGGTGAGCCCATATGACTCCTAGAAGTACCAGCATGTCTGGTATTCCTGGAACATGGGAGTGGCTAATTACTTAGAGCATATGACAGGGAATATGATGATCAATCTCATGCATTGACTGAACACCATGGGTTCCACCGTATCCCTGCTTCTGCATCCATGTGGGAGGACTCCAGTGCCAATCAGAATTCTACTGATTTCTACAAGGTCATTCTGAGTAGATTCAGTTGGCTTGGTATTTAAGGCTGTAAAATAATGTTTATATCAACAACCAAATTAAATTTATTTAATGTTATTATTCATGTTACTCTATTATTCTTGTGTCTCACACTTCATGAATTTTTGGGCTCTTGGGTAGAGCTTTAGGTAGGGAAGGGATGGAAGAGGCTCCAGTCTCAATGTCATATGGAAACAAATATCTGCAGGGGAAGTTGTTTCAGTGTAAAGACTGGAAGCAGAGAGGTCAAAATGAAAAAAAAATTGACAAAGCTCTCTTTCTTGATTTGTAATTCCACTTTTCTTTAAACAAACTGCAATCACAGCCCCTCGCATCAATAAATCACAATTGCAAAAACACTCCATGGAGAATTATTTTATAAACATTTTGTGACCAGCATAATTTTTCTGTTTTTTGTCCCACAGGTCAGTGATTACTGTGCCTACCCTTCTGCAATCATGTACCTTCCATCATTCTAGGCCAAAGATTATTCAAACAAGACAGCCAGGAAAATAGTACACCTGACTATCTGGTTGGTTTTATTATTTACTGACAATTTTCCTCCCATCTTTTATAGTCCAGGGATACTTTTCATTTTGAAGTAAAGTCATTTCACTGATCCAGATAAGGAGTCCTGTGGCACTTTTAAAGACTAACAAATTTATTTATTCATTTCATTGGTGGTTAATGGTAGACCCTCTGAGGTCTCTTTGTGGAGGGAGGAGGGGAGATTTTGTGCCTATAGAGAGCCGCTGTGGTGTATGGACTTCTCTGTGGTGGTGCGTTTAATGTGAGGACCCCGTGCCGGTGTGTTTATGTCAGTGTGTATGTGGAAGGAGGCCTCTGGGTGGAGTTTGGCTCCGCACAGCTGCTGCTCTGGGAGGCTGGCTGCGGCTCCCAAGCAGCAGGGGGCGCTGTTTGAAGCAGCGCCGCTCGCGAGTCTCCGGGGAGGCGGTAACGGGAGGCGGGGCGGAGCTGGCGCTAGAGCTGCCGCTTGCAACCCGAGGGCGCGAGGCGGGCTGGTAAGTGGCGCCGTGGGGCGGCTCTGGCCGGGAGGGCGGCTTCGTTCTGGGGACCCCGACGGCGGCTCCCGAGCCTAGGCGGTGGGGCGGCGCGGCTCCTCGGACGGCGGGGGCGCAGTTGTTCCCATCTCGGGCTCGTCTGCAGAGAGGCCGCCTGCTGCCTAGCAGCGGGGCTCGGGGCTGCGACCTGCCCGGGACTGGAGCAGCGAGCACCGCCCGCGGGGGCCCGGGGAGAGTGATCCGCGGGAAGGGGTCGGTGCCGGGGCAGAGTGGGGGGAAGGCCTCGCTAGGCCCCAGGCTGAAGCCGCAGCAGTTTTTGTTGTAACCCGGTTGCCTAACAACGCCGGTAGCGCCTTAAAGCGGCTGCGCGGGGCCGAGTGTCCTGGGTCGGAGCCGCTGTGGAGTCGTGGCCCCGCCCAGCTCGGGCCCGGCGCGAGGCCCCCGGGACTTACTGTGTCCCCTGTGACTCGCCCCCCCCTCCTCCCCGGGCCCTGCTGTGTGTCCCCTGTGACTCGCCCCCCCTCCCCGGGCCCGGCTGGGGTGCCCCCGTGTGACTCGCCCCCCTCCCCCCGGGCCCTGCTGTGTGTATCCCTGTGACTCGCTCCCCGGGCCCTGCTGTGTGTGCCCCTGTGACTCGCCCCGCGCGCTGCTGCTGTCTGCAGACTTCGCTCCTGAGTCCTGTGCCCGGCCGCTGCTGCCCCCCTTCTCTCGCTCTTTCCCTCCCTTAAACGCGCTGCTCGGATTTTTTCAAATGCATGGTAAAACTCTAAATGCGAGTTGTGGAAACGCTGATTCACCGGGTCTAAATGGTACTTTTTAATAACCAGGCGGTCTTATTTTTGGCATCTCCCAGAACACATTCTGTCTTGCATCTGTTCAAAGCGATTTAAGTTTTTGGTTACCATATTGCAAACAGTCTAAAGATGCATAATATATATTTATTTTGATAGCATCTTTCATACAGACCATTCTGAATTGCTTTACAGGGTTATATAGTAGTAGGCAGATGGAGAGGGAAATTCAGAGGTACGGACAAAGGAGGTAAGAATGGTTTTTCAGATGAAATTTGAAAAGAAGTGGAGAATTGGAGCGAAAAGATCTGGGAAGCCCCTTACTAAGGGATAGAACTGCAGAAAGAAGAGGTTTTTTAAATTACTGTTGAAAAGGATAGATGGGAGGCAAATGCCAACTGTTCTGGAAATCCAGAAAATATTGCTGACACATTTAAAATCACTTTTTAATATAAAAGTTCCATGGAATGTAATCTGTAAATGCAGTGACTAAATGTGGCATCAGACTCTGGCAAACATATTTTTTTAAATGTCTCTTTTTTTTCCCCCCTGACATATCCTCTTGGGAATATTTCACAGACTGGATGGAAATTGTGATTCTGCCTGTTCTTTTTGCACAGGAGCATTCTCCCTTTAGTACTGATGGCAGCATAGTATGTATAAATAGAAATGCAAGAGATCAGCTTGGATTTTGCAGATCAGTTTCCTTCTTTATAAAATTGTGACTTATAATTAGAAAAAAAGATGGGGAAAGAACAAGAACATGTTGGAGAGACACCTTTACATAATAAATAAAATGCACACTGTGTGTATGTGGATGTTCTTTCCCAACATCTTAGTACAGAGACATGAGCTACTGTGAATCAATTCCCATTCTTGTTTAGGTGCCATTCAAGCACAGACATGTGAATGTACTTAATGTGTAATCTTACTGAAATCAGTGGGACTACTCAGGAGAGTCAAGTTAGAGACAGATTTGGAGGATTGGGGACCTTAGCTGTTACAAGGAAAATCAGCCAAAGTATTTCCCTTCTAACTCTTCTCTGCTCCACGACATGCTTTATGCATCTCTAAACTGCACTCTATCAGTTGACTCCTTAATTATATTAGGTATAATTTATGCAAATTTCTGTTTTTAGCTGTTACTATATTTTGCTCTGAAGTAAATTTAAATATTACATTGAGTTGGTTATTTGTAATCCATAACTGAACATAGCAGCAGTAAACATAATACTTAACACTTACATTGTGCATTACTTCTTTGAAGTTCCTGGTGATTGCTTCTGCTTCATTTTCAAGTCGGCTGCTCTTACTAGTAAGAACCTCCTGAAAGGGTCTAGAATAGTGTGTTCATCAACAAAGCAGTAAAAAGTGATACACAAAGCACTGTCAAATAGGCAAATTAAATGGAAAAAGGCCAGTTTATATGAGTTACAGTAATTTTCAATACTGTTACCAGAATGAGCTCTAACTTGGGATTTCTGTAACCACATGGATTCTCAGGCCTAGTCTACACTGCGGGGCTAAGTCAATGGGAGATACATATTCTGCGGCACATACATTGTGCATCTTCCCATCAACTTAGTTACTTTCACCTACCGCGGTGTCTTTACTCAGCTGCATTGATTGGAAGTGCTCTCCCTTTGATGCAGTGTTACTGCTCTTGGAGGGGTGGAATTACTGAGACAATGGGAGGGCACTTCTGGGTTTGATTGAATGGGTCTACACTGGCTGCTCATTGATCCGTAAGCATTTTCAGTGTAGCATTTTCAGTGTAGACAAGCCCTCAGTGAAATTAATGGACTTCAGTGTGGCTTTAGAGGGTCTAACACCCACAAAGCTGTTAGCAAGATTGGGTCTGAAGTTTGTTTATAATTCTAGAAAGAATATTTTTAGATAGAAGTATGATTTGCATGTTGAGGGTGTCCCTTTAATTCTCACAGCATCCCTGTTCTGAAAATAGTTTACTTCAATATATTTTGTATAGATTTAAAATTTTTCCTAAAGAAAAAAAAAAGCTGAAAAAATGAAATTGGGTGCTTTTTCAGTGGTTTTGAACTAAAACCCAGAAATGGTTAAAAATGAGTTGACCTCTTCAGCTGCTACTGCAATTCACAAAACAAAATGAAAAGAACTCATTCACATTTATTAAGCATAAATATTTTCTGAACCAGACATAGTATATAAAACAACCCTCAAAATGTTAATAATTTGCTTTTGAAGTACAAGTACTCCATGTTTTTTCCTCTTCTCTTTTTTTTCCTCTCCTCCCACCTTTTTTTCCTTTATAAAAATCCTTTCCAATAAATTATTGGGCAGTTGGCCCTCATGCTTGTTTCATAGGGCTTATGAATCCATACACATTTGAAAAAATCTCTACTAAGGGAAAAGGAATAAGCCATAAAAGATCTAGATATTTCCCCAGCCAAATATTGTGAGCCTTCCTTGCCTTTTAGCTATGTGAAAGATGGCATCCTGAATCAACAAAGCCAGTATGTCTGATTAATTTGTTTTACTAAGTGTGGAGTTTTGAGCTTTCTTCACATTCATTTGAATACTTGAGCAACTAAAATATATCTGAATAGATACCTTGGCTCTGTTTTATAATTCTTCTTGTCATTTTTCATCAACCTCTGCTAAAAAGTTAAAAAATATCAGTGTGCTCATGTTATCTATATTTGATGGAACATTGCAGAGCTTACTAACATCCATTTACCAATTTCTAAAATCTCAATTCAGGTTTGGCATCATCATACTATTATGCTGTTACTTGAAGCAGAACTCTTTGGAAACAACCCAGTCAGAAATTCAATTGCCACAATCCAATGAGCTATTGAGGAGATTTTTTTGGTGCAGGACTAGCTTTGCATTGGTAATCTTGGAGGTGAGTATGCTACAATGAGTATTTGATAGGAGCAGTCATGGAATACTAGGGAATTTATTATGAAAAGTCACTTTTTTCATTCACAATTTATGTTATTCAGTGATTCTTCTGTAGCATTGCAAGGCTGAGTATATATATATCTTTTGACTTCATCAGTATAAAAAACTAATGAGATTAAGGATTTAGGACAATCAGATGGGGAATTTATTTTTGGAATTGATTACCCTACATCACTAGTAAGACAACTGGGTTGTCCCAGGACTGCCTTATTTATAAGAAACACATAATATTTTTACATTGCTAATTAAAAAATAATACTGCACATTTTAATGCTGTTGCGTTATGTTTTTACTGTAACTCAGGAGTCAATATACTTTAATTTCAAGTCTTTATTTGCTATAACACTGTGCTGCACATTTTTTTCATTTTTATTTGCAATGATTCCTTTCTGCATTATTGTTTTCCAACCATTTCTTCACATTTCATATTTTTCTCTCCAAACATGTTGCTTTGTGTTTATCCACATTGCATCTTATTCCCTTGACCTTTGCCCATTTTTTAAACTCTCTCGACCCTTTGATCAGGATGTGCAGGCAAATAAATGGCAGACACATGGATTAGATTTAAGTGTCAAAATTTTATGAATTTAATATGGGAAGTGGTGCTATATCCCCTTTACCCATTCTCACATTCCATGCATTTAACTGGGTGCAATGTGGGGTTAAAGAGCTCTCATCTTATAACCAGTACCTTGGGGTGGACCTGTGTAGGCCACCCCTAGGATTCAGCTCACTTTTGAATTTAGTGATGGACAAAATGTGAGAGCCAGGCAGCTAATCTGTTTCCCCAGCCAGTGGGAAGATGGTGGATGGTGAACCTGAGGGGAATATTCTCCTCCATGGAGTGCATGGACTCTCACTTCTCCCATCCTTCCTTTAAAGGACACTAGGTTACATCCCCTGATGACTGAGGGAGAGGGGTTGTGTTCATTTTCTCTCTCTCCTAGTGTAGTCTCTTCAGCAAGCTTACAAAATGAATTCTCTACAATTTATACTTAGGCCCAGGTATTGCAAATTGAGTGTCTCCTTTGACTTCAGTGCCGTTAACTCAAATGATTAAAATTAAGCTCATGAATAATGTTTGCGGGATTTGGGACTGTAATTATCATCTCAGTTTAATGTACCATTATGTGTACTCTCTCTGGACTTAACCATATAAACCCTATGAAGTCCATGGCATTACTTGCATGGGTAAAAATTAGCTGGATTTGTCCTGTATGCAGTCTATTAATTGGCTTTCTTTTCATACTTAACTTTTATTTATATAGCATA
This sequence comes from Pelusios castaneus, assembly GCA_007922175.1. NCBI lineage: Eukaryota > Metazoa > Chordata > Testudines > Pelomedusidae > Pelusios > Pelusios castaneus. Next base: position 702,401 of record ML685897.1, read on the forward strand.
TGTTTAGTTAGAATGTCATTTGCTATCGTATTGAAGAATTCACTAACATCTAAATATCGAGCCAAACTCATCATGCCCATAACTTTGCTGTCATGAATTTGACCTATTTGAATTTGTATTATGATATCACCTAGAGCAAGGGTTCGCAAACATTTCCCCTGCATGACTGCATTTTCAGATGTATTGTTTCCCACTATCCCACACAGCTTGGAAGTTGCTGTGTAAAAATGATGTCCTCCCTGTGGTGTGACTAAAATGGCATCCTCTGGACTGCATGAATTCACATACATATGATATGTGTAAGAGCATGCTGCATGGAGGGTGCTGTTTTCTAGAGCAAACACACCTCTGTGCGGTGTGACCTCATTCATATGGTGCACGTGAGGTCATGCTATGAGGAGGAGACCATTTTGTAAAAGGCTTCCTTTGCATGCTTAGGATTGCTGTGACCGCATCTGCTGATGAAGTGACCCCCACTTTGGTTCACGATCCACAGTTTGGGAACTGCTGACCTAGAGGCACCAAGTGAGATCAGGGGCTGCTATGTATTAGGCATTGTACAGATGCTTGGAAGAGAGGGTCCCTGCTCTGAGGAGTTTACAACTAAGTAGAGAAGAAAGACATTGGGTTTGGGGAAAGAGTAATTGGCAGATTTCTCTTGAGCTTCAAAACTTATGATTTTATTATATTTAAATAAAAGCAAAGTATGAAAAGAAAGCCCATTAATAGATTAGTAGGATTTGGTCTCGTTTGTAATCTTTACTCATGCGAGTAGTTCCACTGACTTCATTGGCAGTAAAGGTTTATATGATATTAAGATATTAAGTTACTTCTATAAAACTAGGAAAAAAAATTAAAAATGGACACTTTGCTTATTGAACATATTAAGGCTCTACACCTGCAAACATTTATGTGTGTGCTGAAAGTTGAATGTAAAGCAGGACTGAGACTTAAAAACAGAAACAGGGAACTGGGAATTTCATTACTTATTCTAATAACTCATTATCATATATAATACAATGTTACTACATCATATCAACTATATGCTCTATAATTGGTCTCTTTCCATACCCCTCTCCATCATGTTGAATAGTAATCTTGTTGATGTTTCCCCATTTCCTCCTATAGATGGAAAATATGGGAGGACATGGCTGTCTTCTGATCTCATTCCCAATTTTAACTACTAATCTGATCAGTGCTAAATATTCTTTTTAACAATTTTAGAAGTTGAAAATCAGTCATATTTAGGAACTGCTCAATATTATTCTTACTGTATTATATTATTTTATTAGAGAAAAATCTTTTCAATTTTGACAGAGAAGAAGATAGAACAACAACCTGTCTGGAAAATTACTGGGACTGTCTTTTGGAATCTTTTAATTTATCTCTGAAGAGAAATTTCACAGATTAAAACATTTTAGATCAGATATCTCTAGGAAGGAGGTTATCTTTTAATTTAACACCTTTTTTTTTAAAAGTTTGCACCTCTTAGTAGATCTGTGCAGTAATTTGATGACTAAACTTGAGTTGGTTAAGGCTTTTAGTAGTTTAACTGTTAGTAAATTTCTGCTGAAGAGGAACCATCTAGCTACAATGATATGTATCTTTCCTAGAATTGAAAAAATGATGGCAAATGATTTAGACCAGTTTATTGAAGATCAAAAGGCCAAATTGGCACAAGACAAAGCAGAACTTGAAAATGATCCTCGTTATGTGGATATAAAGGTAAGACTACTACATTATTACCTAAATCCAAAAAGTTTTATTATTGGAATCTTGGTTTAAGTCTAAGTATATTGTGCTGATAAGAATTTCTGCTTTATAAAGATATGTATTACTGAGTTACCTATTGTAAAAAAATTTCTAATATATATTTCTACATCTGTGCTTATAATGATAGTGTCAGATTAAATGTGCCTTCCAATTTTACCTTTTAAAGTAAACATTTACAAATGTGAAGATCAATATAAAAGTTTCTATGACTTTTCTAAATTCAAGTGGGAGCAGTTAGCTACTTCTGTTAACAAAAAAAACGCCAAATTCTATTATGCATGTTGCCAACCCAAGTATTGCTATCATGCATGAGAACCTCAAAATGAAAATGTCTAGAAATGAATGTCCCCTTAGTGTCCACGCTTAAAGAATGCAAAACAGAAATAGTATAAATAGCATGAATAAATAAATACATTTTTAATGATCAGTTCAATAAGATGTCATTCATACCACAGGTAAGAACACTAAAAATAATAGATTTTTAACCTGATAGTTCCTTCATTATTGCTAGGATATATTTTTTAATATTCTGTGTCTCAGGTATTTACTATTTATTTAGGAGCACACTAAACAATGTTAACTTTTTTTGTTTTATTTAAAAAGAAATATGATTATAGGTAAACTTATTTACTGCTTTTGCCACATGAAATTTATTTGCTGTTTTATTTTAGTACAGATTATCATAATCAGGGTTAATCACTATTTATTCAATAACTTTCATTTAAAAATACTTTAGAAATATTTCAAAATAGAGAAATTACAGAGATTTAGAAAAACTCCCCTGCTTTGTTGTTAAAAATTGTATTTAGCATTGAAACTTCATGAGGTATCAAACATGTTTTTTTCTTGAAAAAGTACAGATTAAATCTCCAGTCTTGCAAATCCTTAAGCATGTGCATTACTTTACTCACATGAGTAGTCTCATTGACTTCAGTGGGACTTCTCACATGAGTAAATTTTGCACATGCTTATGTTTGCAAGATTAGGGCTGAATTATTATTAAACATGCATCTGAATGTTGACATGAGCTGGAATATGCAGATACCTATGGGATAATGTCCAGTGCATATGTTTTTTCCACCAACATTGCTCAGAAGTTTCCAAACCTATACAATGTTTTGAAAAGGGTCAGAAAACTAATTACTTGCCTTACTTCTGTTGACAGCCCTGTTGACACCATTGTTCATTGGTGCATTCAGTGTGATTGAATACTGGGGATCCATGTGGGAGAAGGTTCACTTCAAAAACTTGGGCTGGCATATCCCTTCCCTTGTTTGAGTACTATGTAACTAGAAAGATTTTATAATCTTGCAGATTGCCTTTGATTGGCTTATTAATGGGAGTATTTACATGGATAAAGTTTTATGCTTTCCTGTGACTCTGTCTTAGCTATCCTGAATCATCTCTGTGACAAAGAGAAGATTTTGGTTAGTCAGCATTATGTGTATTCATCCATTGATCCTGTGGTATAAAGCCGTACCAAGCTTGGAGACTTGCTTATGTTCTTCTGAATGTAAGAGGAGTTGCTATTCTCTGAGTCAGGCTGAGACTTTGGAATTTGCCACCCTACTCATTCTGTGTACTAGGGCACATTGAAACATTTATTTGATCAGATATTTGGGGTGGATTGTGGCTAGGGTATGTTTCCAGAGTGAGGTTGTAGGGACAAGTGCTTTATGGGAGCCGGCTGGTGAAGTGGAGCCTGTTTGGTTTGGGTTTTTTTGCCGTTTTATGTTTTATTTTTTTCCCCAGAAAAGAATTGTTGCTTTGCTACTTTTGCTATAGTCTTAGCTAGGGTGCATCTTTAGAGTGTTAGAGCCTTGGGTGGTAATCCTTTTATATTTATATTGAAATTGAAATAAAATGTTTAAAAGCACCTTTTTATTGTTCAAAATGACATCTGTGAGAGACTTCCATTTTGTTAACTAGTAGTATTTAAATATAAAGAGGTTACAGCTGCTGTTTGAAGAACACTCAGAAATAATCCATACATCAATGTGATAAATTTCAGTACTAATTGACTGCAGTCTTGAACTAATCTGCTTGATTTTTATATGTCTGAAACCGTGTTCTGAGACAAGGATTTAATTTCATCTTCATGAGAGGGATTTCGCTCTCATTTCCCTCAAGCAATATTTCAATTAGAGGGAATTCACTGCTTTTCATTTTTGAGGGGGATGCAAAAATTAGTTTAGAGGGGTTGTTGTTGATTTTTCTTTCAGTTACGTTTAATAATTTTTGGTGCTCATTGAATTGGTAGCCAGTGACCCTCAAACACAATCCTTACTCTAAAGTTAAGTAGGTTGCTTCTAAGTAAACTTTCCTTTCCATCCTTCTCTCTTTCTTATCCTCCCTGCAGTTGTTTTTAGGTTCTTGTTTGCTTGTCTTGGGCCTCTTTTCTGGAATAGTGGAGGAAGGCTAGTCAAAGTTCCTGCTTCCAGAATACATTTTTTTTAAATTTTATTTTTTTGCAGGGGTGGTGGGTGTCATTAATCCTGCTGTTTTTAATTTTCCCTCTCCCCGCTCCTTTGTCTGACTTGCTGTGCTACTCTTCTGTTTGTCTCTCTTTGCTATGTTTCCTATCTCTTATTGTTGTTTCCCATTATATTCTTATTCCCCCTTCCCAATGTCTTTTGCATGGTTTTCATATTTTCTTGCATGGTCCTCCTCATATTTTCTTGCTTGTCTATGCATTCATGATTATTTATGGTAGCTTCTTTTTCTGGGTGTTGAAAGAAAAAGGCAGGTTCTTTCTCATCCTTGCCTCCCCTAAAGTTGCTGCCTGACAACTATTCAGAGCAGCTCCAGGAAATGGGGTGAGATGAACAAGCCATGTTGCAGGGTTTTCTGCAGCATTCTGGGGCTGTTTGGGTGGCTGTGGGCACATAGAGACAGTGCTGTGAATTTGACCCCTCCATGCCCAGAGATTCATTTAGCAAATGACTAGCCAACTAGGGTGAATCATATCTCTTGGGGGAAAAAAAATACAGAGCATGGATAGGCTAGGAAATCCCTGTGAACATACCACCAATTTAAAATGCTGCTGGAGATCAAATGTAATAGAAAAATTATTTCATTAATACAAGAGCTACTTTTTATATCAGTGAAATACATAGTTTATTGCATGTATTAAATCACACCCCCCCAATCATCCATAACCTTTCTAATCTAAAGTTTAATAATGCTTTTTCATGCGTTGTTGTGGCTAATTTCCTTATCTACTCTTGCAAACAACATTTATTTTGTTTTCTTTTCAGAGCAAAGGTGCAGAGAAGCTTTCTGAGACCAGCAAAGTGTTAATCTCCATGGCTAAAGAAAATATACCACCGAACAGGCAACAGAATTATCAGCTTGGTATGATGTGTCTTTAATACATAGCAGTTTTTAGGTTTAGATGGCATTTAATTATCTTAAAGATCTTTGTATTGTTTAGAAAAAATAAATTCTTTGGATTCTTAATTATAGGAGCATCACTATAATTTAAGGACTTGATGATTTAAAGGATATAAACACTTTTTTGCTTTTTTGAGTCTGCATTTGTCCTCTGAAAAGTTATGGTTTAACTTTTTTTTTTAATAGAGACAAGGAGGGTGAGGTAATATCTTTTTATTGGACCAACTTCTGTTTGTGAAAGAGACAGGCTTTGAGCTTACACAGAGCTCTTCTTATGTCTTGAGTTAATGTCCATTTGCCAGCCTTTGATAGAGGGGTTGTCTGTCTTTGTTGTTTTCGGGGTTGCTGGAACAAAAGTCCATGCTGGGGTAGAATTTCAGGTGGATCACCCTTTCAGCTTCCTGACAGTAGTTCTGCATCTGTGCTTGGAGCCAGAGAAGCAAGAATTCTTTTTCTGTCAGCCTCTTGGGATAATAAGTGTCCTGTCCTGTCATCATGGCATGGCTGATAGGAATACAAACAAATACAATAAATCCCTTTGGAAGCCTAACAAGATAAAGGATAAAACCACTACGTCTGTAAACCAAAAAACATATACTTAAATCTTTTTGGTTAAATGTTTCTATTCAACTTTTTTTTTTTTTTTGGCTTCTTTAGTAAGGGATAGGGTAATGCATTTATTCATACAGAGAAATAATTATAAATACTTAGTTTTAGTTGAAGTCATAACTTAAATACATTAATTCCATATCTACTTAAAGAAATTTATCTTTCAATTATTTCTTCTAATATTGTTTAAACACCCAGGTTTACATTTATTTTTCTAATATCTCTTTTTACATTTCTTTAGTTTACTTTTACTAACTAGAAAAGTGTATTTTCAGTTGCATTTTTTTATTCATGCGACTCAATTCAAGTGTTCACTCTCTACTCTCTTCTTTCCAAAAGTGTAGCTTTTAATTTCCTTCATACCTTCCTCTTCATTCTACCTTTTCTTTCCCATACTTGAAATTATTTGTCATTCCCGTCTCCATTTTATTGTTTCTACCTGTGAGGTACCAACTTTCTTTAGTTGTCCTACTACCTCATTTCCTTAAATATTTCCCTTTCTTATTTATGATGAGCTTCCCTGATCTCTCTGCTTCAGAGCTGTGTCAAGCTTCTTGTTCTTAGGCAACTTCTTCCTTTGTTGTAGAATGGGTATCTATTCTGCTCTGTTTACATCTAATTTATTTTCATGCTGTTTACTGTAGTGCTGTGTATCTGTGCTTTCCATCTGTCCTGAAGGCTGTACTTTCATTTTATAGAACTTATGGACTTTGGCATTTGAGGCAGCTTGCATAATAATCATATATCCCCTATTTTGAAATTCACCATTTCGTTTTAAATGGTGCTCTCCTAAATCATTTTCTGCTTTAGTTCATTCATTTATTGACAAGAATATCCTGTTTGTAAGTTCAAAAAAAAAAAAAAGTCCATTCTAGGTTCATGGCAGGCGATCTCTGGGAGCAAGCAAGGCCTCACGTTATTTAAAAGACAACCAATAGCCCACCATGGTCAATTATGCCCTTTCCACGTTACATTTTTAGCTTACTTTGTAAGCAGTTTGTAAAATGGTTGACTTTAAGCATGGCTCAAGATTTTCAAATTTTGGGGCATAGCTGTTTTAAGTAAATATCTAGGGTCTTAAATAAATGGCTTGATTTTTTCAAAGGTGGAAGTTATAGGTACTTGACATTAAAGTTACTGACAGCTAAGTTTTCATCATCTTTGAAAATCAGACTGTTTATGTAAGAGCCTGCATTTGGGTACTTGGGTGTGAAAATCTTAGCTGTGGTTTGTGTGCTTACACCACCTGGTTAACGCTAAGTTATTAAACATTGCAGCTAACAGTTTCACTCCTGCCAACGCCTTGCTGTGCACATGATTGTTTCTGAAACTGGTTCAGAACACTCTTTTTGGATTGTGACTTGAACTCCCATCTTTGCTTGTGATAAGACATCTCAAAGTGCATTGCAACAAATGCTGCTGGTGTTGCTCTGTTGTTGTTGTTTTTTTTCCTTTGGGACAGTTATCCCTTGCTGAAGTGCTTCAGGGCAGCTGCTCAGGTTTCCCCAGAACAAACAAGGGCAGGCAGTATGTTTGGCACTAAATTACAATTACATTTGTTCACTTTCTGTTTTGAAAGAAAAAAGCTGAAGAATGGTCAAAACTCAAGCCATTTTGTCAGTTGTGGTTAAAGTGTCACAGATGGGTTACAAAACCGTGGTTATAACTGAAATGTGGACAGGGCTGCAGAGTGGTACTGATGATTGTTTGTGCTATGCACTCTGTTGAAAATATGAGATCACATGGGCTGAGAGCGAGAGCTAGACTCTGAATAGCCATGGCAAATTGGAGGAAACCCTCCAGCCTTTGTCAAGAATATGGAAGAGTCCTTTCTTCTCCTCCTTTCAGGAAAACAATCATGCTGCCATTAACATTTTCAAATTTTTGTGTATGTTGAGTAAACTGGGTTTAAAATTGCTTCTTTGAAATAGAGAAAGTAAACTGTGAAAGTTCTTGTTCAGTGATGCAAGTTAATAACATCAGTTAAAACAGCTGATGGCACTGCTGTTAGTGATTTTTTTTTAAAAAAAGGAACATGAGCACTTGATAAGACCAAAAAGCCACAAGGATATTTTTAGTTTAAAAACTAAATCAATAGTATTTCTAAAGTGTCCCATGCCATGGTGTTGCAGAAGTAATTAATAGTGGCAATAATAAATGGATAAACAAAACTTTATGAAATATAGTATCAAAACCACCTTGATAAAGGGATTTTTAAGAATGGGGGAATTATGAACTTGGGAGGACATCCAGGTGGAATGAGTTCTGGTAGGACCACCACAGTCTAACATGCTTTGGTGGAATCAGGGCACTGGTATCTGTCAAGATGATGCTAAAGGAGGTGATGTCAAATGTATCCAGTTAGTTTCTACTGGTAAGTTAAGAGGGTCAGTTTAAGTTTCCTAAATGAAACCTATGATTAGTATTGAAAAGTATATTGTGTGTTTCAAATACATATTAATATTATGCTTGGGATTTGTAATCTTGACTGTAGTACCAACTCCTTTTTGTGACTTTGGAAATCACTTAGCTTCTTTCTCCCTCCATTTTCCAAACCATAAAATGAGGCTAGTGATACTTATCTTCATCTCAAATGTGTTGTGAGGATTGATGATTTTAAAGTGCTTTATAGAGGCAAGAGCATTCCTCTCATTTCATTCAGGTGTACAGAAGGCAAGTGAAGTGTAAAAATATAATTAGGAAGACCAAAAAGAATGTGAAGAACAGCTAGTCAGAGACTTGGAAAGTAAAATTTTTTTTTAAGTACATCAGAAGCAGGGAAGCCTGTTAAATCACCAGCGGGGCCACTGGACAATCAAGATCCTCAAGGAAGATAAGGCTAGTGTGGAGAAACTAAACTAATTCTTTGCATCAGTCTTCATTTCTGAGGGTATAAGGGCTATTCCCAAACCTCAATCTTTCTTTTTAGGTGACAGATCTGAGGAACTGTCCCAAAACCTTCTTTAGTGACACCTCAGTCTGGAACAAATTGATAAATTAAACCGTAATAAGTCACCAGGACCAGATGGTATACACCCAAGAGTTCTGAAGGAACTGAAATGTGAAACTGCAGAACTACTAACTCTGGTATTTGACTTATCATTTAAATCACCTGTATCAGAGGACTGGAGGATAGTTAATGTGATGCCATTTTTAAAAAAAGGTTCCAGAGGCAATCCTGATAATTACAGGCCAGAAAGTCTAATTTCAGTAGTGGGTAAATTGGTTGAAATTATAGTAAAGGACAGAATTATCAGGCACATAGATAAACGCAATTTGTTGGGGAAGTGTCAGCATGGTTTTTGTAAAGGGAAAATCTTGCCTCACCAATCTACTAGAATTCTTTGAGAAGGTCAAAAATCATGTGGACAAGAGTTATCCAGTGGATATAGTGTACTTAGATTTTCAGAAAGCTCCCTCACCGAAGGCTCTTAAGCAAAGTAATCAGTCAAGGGCTCAATAACTGGTTAAAAGATAGGAAATAAAGGGTAGGATTAAATGATCAGTATTCAGAATGGAGAGAGGTAAATAGTAGTGTCGTCCTGGGGCCATCACTGTTCAACATATTCATAAATGATCTGGAAAATGTGGTAAGGTGGAAAAATATACAGATGATACAAAACTACTCAAGTCCAAAGCAGACTCCGAAGAGTTACAAAGGGATCTTACAAAACTGAGTTACTGAGCAACAAAATGGCAGATGAAATTCAATGTTGATAAATGCAAAGCAATGCACATTGGAAAACATAATCCAATTCTACATATAAAATGATGGGGTCTAAATTAGCTGTTACCATTCAAGAAAGAGATCTTACCTGATATGTTAATTTCCTCTGAAGCACCTGGCATTGGCCACTGTCAGAAGACAGGATATTGGGCTAGATGGATTGGTCTGATCCAGTATGTCCAATCTTATGTTCTTAAGGTAAGTGCTAAGTATATTGTAGTGCATACACATATACTAATAAAATACTTCAGACAGGTCCTTGTTCTGAGGAATTCATAATCTAGAGAGATTATGAGAGAGACGTGAGATATGATATATAGAAAAAGTAGACATGAGGAAGGACTGTTTTCTATGTACAAGTCTCTCCTTAGCTTCTTGTTTGTTACCTTAATTAGTCAATACAATATTTACATTTCATTTCTTATAGGTACTATGATTATCTAAGCACTGAAAAAAATAACCATTAAGCAAACTGTGATGACTCCAGAAGTGTACTTGATTAAATGAGGATTTTGAAAAATAAAATGTGAAATCCTGCCCCCCATTGAAATCTATGGCAAAACTCCCATTGACTTCAGTACAAACAGAATTTCACACAGGAAGGGTTATACATAAAAGTATGCCTTGTTTAATTGTGTGTTGTCTTTAAATTAATCACAGTGTTGAGAGGTTAAAAAAAAAATCGCATCTTGCCTACGGTTTAAAACCGAGTACTAGGTACAGTTGTCATTAATGTTACCTTATGTGAAATGACATCACTAGAAATGACCTACAATGACAATTAAGTGCTGTTTGCCACCAGAAGTCATCAAAGGTAAACTTGGGTAAAAGACAGCACACGAATAAGAACGTCTATCAGATTTTTTGTCACTTTTGTTGTTGATCAGTAAGTTAGCTTAGGGTAATAATTAGTGTTCTATTGTTTTAACTGTAGAAACATAAAATGTAAAGAAAAGTAGTACCAGTGTACTCAGTATTTTACTCTTCACCCCCTAACCTGTGACAAGTCGTCTTCAGTTTCACTGTAGGTATCAGCTGTTAATGTGCTGTAATGAATTGTGTAATGCATGTATCAGTTCTATCTGCTGGATACATTAAGAACTGTTCAATTGTCATAAGACACTGTACCACTAAGAGTTGGTAAAGATTTTATTTACAGTATTAGTTCCTGGAGTTTTCAGTAAAAGTGCATCTGAAATCCTCTGTTGCCACCAGACTGCAAATGCTCATGATATACAGGATAGTAATAACTGTGAAATTCTTAAATGACTGTGGGTTGGTTATAATATGAAAATAATGCCAGTGACACAATAGCTATATTTTATGTCGGAAAAAGAATGCAACCCAAGTAGTAGGGTGAAAAGGTACAACAGAGTAATTATTTGTACAATAATTACACATTTCTGCATGATCAGAAGTTATATTTATGCATGATATGTAAGAGTAAAATGTCCACAAAGACAGTGGAATAAAAATAAGTTTTGCCTACAATATTGTCACCTCTGTATGTGGCATAACAGATTGTTTGGGCCATATTTTCATCTCTCTTACACATTTGTAAATTTGGAATAACTCCACTGAGTATCATGCCAATACTTTTGGTTAAAAAATGGAGAACAATGAAGTTGATTTGCACTTAAATCAGAATCTACCTCTTTATGTTCAACAATTGGGCAATACACTGTGATATTGAGAACTCATTTTTGTGCCTTGATGGTGTTTTATCCCTTATTATCCCCATCCGCAGTCCCCAGATAATTAAAAAAACCTAAATTTAAATCAAATATTTAAAATAATTGAATGATTAGAACAATTCACATCAAATTATTCATATTCAAGATACTGAAATAGATAGTATAACCATACTCTTGTTAAAGTGGACAGTTATATACATTAATTCAATTCAAAGGAAACTCAGCCTCTTGATTCATTGTTGAGGCAAAATCCATCCTTCAGCAGGAGAAATCCAAAGTGTTAATGACAATCTTCCCTGCCATGACTGGCACTGGGGTCCCTGTATGGGATCTGTGGTGGAATAAAGGGAAGACCTAATGTAAGGATATTCTCTGTGGAAGTTATAACTCCAAGGATTCTCATAAAAGCAACTAGACTCTAAAAAGGAGTGGGGAGTCTCCATAAGAGACCAGAAATGCTTCCGGTCCAGAGAATGAAAGGGAAATAATGCCAGAGCTTAGTGAAATGAGCCACCTCATATCTAACTTCTTATTTTTTTTATCAAAAATAATTCCATGGTGTCATAAAGGAATAAATTATAACAGTGTGTGTCATTGTTATGCTGCATATCGATTATGAGGCACAGGAGTAGTGAGGCCTATGACACCACATGACCTGAAGTGCCTTAACACTGTAAATAGTCTCTGAGATTGGTAACAAAATGTATTAACTTTATTTAAACAAAATGAAATAATATAGATTTATGGCCTGAAAATTGCCGTAAATGGGAAACCCCAGCTAGCATACAGCTGACGTAATCAGCTCAATGCCATGCATCCCCTGTCCCCTGAGGGGGGTGTGTGTGTGGGGGGGGGGGAGCGGGAGAGGAAGGGGGGTGTTCTAATAAATTGATGAAATTTAGAACAGCCCTGAGACTACATTGCACTAGAGGCTAGATGTGAGGGTTCTCCCTTTTTCTGCTATTTTGAGCATTTAGCAGTGTGTTATCTGTCACTTGGAAAGTGATGTTATTCAGTACAGTCATTCTTTAATAACTTCAAAAGTAACATGAAAAGTAGTAAAACATTTGTAAAAGTTTTTTAATAAATATACTTGAAGATGTGATTGTCTAACTTTTTAAAATTACTGTCTTTATTAGTTCAAAGTTTGTCTGTTGTGTATAAAAAAGATAAACCATGGTATAGTAAAACTGGTGAAAATGAACAAGGTTATGACTCAAAGTAGAAATGTCCCCAAATTAGTAGAAACATAGTTTTAATATTTTTGCTCCCCTCACCCATCCCAGTCGAAGCCTCTGTAAAAAGAAAGTTCCAAATCTATCCAACATCCTCTTTTTCATATTATCTGTCCACCCTGTTATACCAAAAAGAGTGCCCAAGATCTTTTAAAGGGGAAAAGGCAACACGCCGTGTTTATTATAGAAGGAAACAAAATTATAAGCTATCTTATACACACACACCCACACACACCCACACACACCCACACACAAAATTACCAGTCTGGATTGTGGATTTAGTCCATTGCTGGAGTTCGTTGCTCGTGGCAGCTACCTGGCCAGGGAAGCTGAACACGAGGAAGAGCAGGGTCTCTGTCGGGTGTGCACCGACGCTCCTTTCTCTCAGGTGGTATGCAGAACTGTGTCCCCCCAAAACTTTGGAGTCTCACTCAGTCTTTATAGGTCACACCGCTCCAGGGGCTCTGTGTGTCCGTTGGTCACCAGGCAGTTGCGGACGTGACTTCCAGCTTGTTTTTTGATAGCTTGATTAACTTTATCCTTTTGTTTCTGGGGTGGATCCTTCTTTTGCTTTTGGGGATGTGTTCACATTCTTCATCCATTGGAATGGACTTCACATTCATCAGGACAAGCTGGCAGTTTGGGACTGTTCACACATACCTAAGAGTACATAGGCATAGATTTACACAGCAATGCAAGCTGGGAGAGAGTGGCTCAGAGGGAAAAGATCCCTATCTGCCAGCTAAGAGAACCCAAAGGTTAGTGGTTCGAGCGCAGGTTCTGAGAGGACAATCCTATTAACAATGTAACTCATTACAAATGTCAATCATCATAAACCAATTAAGGCTATACAAAGATTGACACAAGTTATGAATGAAACCAATTAAGACTAGAGAAAGTTATGAAATCAATAAACCAATTAGACTGGAGAAAGTTATGAATGAAACCAATAAACCAATGAAAACTATATAAAGGTAGAGATCGATACAAATAGAGATTGACAAAGTAATATAAACAGCAAAATCACCCGCATATCCCTACAACTCCACCCCATCATAGGCCTTCACTACAACTTTAAATAACAGTATTAAGTGTGCCAGTGACTCCTAGCATTATCTCAACTGGATACTGACTTATCTTCAGAGTCTTTCTGGATGGATAATCCTAAAGATCATTTCACAAATAAAATGAAACTTTAAATACTCTCCAGTCTCCCTACCTTAGACTTTGTAAAAAAAAAAAGACCAGATTATGATCCTCACTGGTTTTATAGTGATGAAATTTCATTGACTTCAGAGGGGTACACTCCAAGCTGTTAGCTGCTCTTAGGATTTCTGGTTTTCAACAGCAGGCAACTGAAATTCCTGTCTCGTTGGCTGATGTTTCTATGGAAATTATGGCTAGCTTAGCTTTAAAAAAGGAGTTGCATTAAAAAAGGAGAGGAGGTAAGTTTTCTAAAATAACAAACACTTACCTTATTCTTGCTAGTCTGTCCCATCTTTTTATGAAAATGGAACACTAATGGTTAATAACAGCCAGAAGCTATGAAGGGAAGTTCACCAGTTCAGCTCTCTGTCAGCCAGCAACTGAAATCTATGAGTGCTAGTTTGAAAATAAGGAACACAAAAATGTGTTCTGATATTCTCCCCTGTATGAGTTCATACTTAACGGCTGGCACATTGGTTTACAAATTCTTCTTGGATTGGTTACGTCCTAATCAGACTCAGTTGGAGCTGTTGTAAGCCAATTATGTGCATCCTTTCATTATGCCATTTTTTCTTGTCCTTTCTATAGATGATACTGATGACAAAATGAGTTAACAGCCTGTATAAAATACATATATGACTCCAGGATTAATGATTCTTAACATTTAAACAGTGTTTCATGTATCAGCACACAGTACAGACATTAACTAATCTGGACTTTAAGTAACTAAAGTGATGGAAGTTAGGCAAATCTGTTTGTCTAAAGCCACACAATAAATCAGGACCACACCTGGGAATAAAATTTAAAAATTTCTTGCTTTTAGTCCTCTGGCTCACTCCAGTTAGATATGCTGAACTTGAAATACCTTCAAGGGAAATCACAGGTAACAATGCTTTTCAAAAATCTTCCATCCCCACCATGCCCATTGAAACTATAGGCTAATAAATTATAAAGTGCTGCGGAAGAAAGTAAAAGGCTTTGCTTATGGGAGAATGATTATATTCAGCTAAGTACATTTATGTTGGACTGAGAAGATAGAAATTACTGTTAAGCCTTCAAAATTTGGCTTGTGGTCTTGGGGTGCTTCTTGTCTTGTCTTTTTGTGAAATTTCTTTTCATTTTCTTCAGATGCTAAGTAAAATAATGATTTGTCCTTTGAGGCAAGGGGATAGTTCTTTATAATTTTTCAGAATGTTTGATTTCAGAAGACAGCAGTCTGTGTAGCAAATATATTTTAGAGTATTACAATTTCAGAATCCTAAAACAGTCTAGAAGCAGGGCTAACTATGAATGTGTCACTTCATATTTGATAATCTAAGTGATGGGGGAGAGAATTCAGAACTTTGAAGTAGAGAGGTTGAATGAGAAACAGCATCACTTCTTGTGGCCACGAGTCTCTACAAAATTGTATCAGTGCCAGTATGTATGAGTTTCATACTAAACAATTATAATGTTATAAAATACATTCTCTGAAGGATTTTATATTGCATAACAAGCACAGTGTGAAATATCAGATAATAAATTCTTAGGTTCTTCACTAATATTTGCCTTAAAGAGGAGTGATTTGCTTTGAGGTTAAATAGAAATAATAGAAATTATATGGAGTAATCTAAAATATTGTAGGTTTAGAAACATTTCTAAACAGCATTTTGTAGTTCAGATCGTGGTAAATTTGCTTCTAAGCAAATGAAATGATATATGTAGAGCAAAAGGGGAAAGGTCTATAATTAAAAAAGAGGCACTGAATTTTCATAGTGTTTTCTACATGGGCTGTTTTAAAAGATGACAAGATAACATGCAATTAATCTTACATGACTTTGCATGATTACTGTTTGAATAACTCATTTTTTCCCTTTGTGTTACCTGGCAAAACCCCAAAATACCTTTTCCAGGAAGTAACACAACTCTTATTTGTACTGTTTTGTATTAATAGAAGGTGAATAAGAATTGTGTTAAACTTTACAGATGAATATGGCTTGAGTTTGCCTCTTGGTGACGAATATGAAAGAAAAAAACATAAACTGAAAGAGGAACTTCGACAAGATTATAGACGGTATCTTTCTCAGGTAAATCCTCTTTGAAATTAGTCTCTGACTTTTAACAAAAACAAAACTACCATGGAAAAAGCCTTTTGAGATTGAGTTAATTCTGATCTGTGAGAATTTCAGAGATCCGCTTCAAGAATGAGTGGTTTAAAATGCCAACATCATGAGGAGCTCCATGTTCTGGACTTCCACAAATCTGCTGCCTTGAGATTTCATATTACTATAGTACAACTTGATTAAAAATTATTAATTTTTTTCTCTGCTATCATCTTTCTTACTCTTCTTGGGTATTTGACATGCCAAACAGGAATCTGCTTAATAAGTGGTTACCTATGTTATGATCTAATAATTTAGATCAGAATATTCCTTTAGCCATTATGATACCTCAGTTCTTCACCATCTTTTTATAGTTCTGCCTAGTTGATTGTAAAGATGGCTGTTCCTGTTCTGCTTAGTAGAGCTCATGAGATACCACAGTGATGATTTAAAACTTGTATGGAAAAACCTGGCATAATTTTCATCATCTTTGGAAATGCACTAAATCTGGTTTCAATTGGTCAGATTTTAAAAATTAAATGAAAAAAATTAGTTTGATGTAATTTCTGCTGTGTGTGTGTGTCTAGTGTCATTGACTGTTAGCTTTTTAAAAATAGATGAATAAATACGTTTTTTTTAAAGCTGCTATTCTTTTTTGTAAAATCAAGTGGTTTTAATGGAAGACACTTTATGAATAGTCTGTTTTCCCTGATTTTTAGGGTATTTCACAGGCAAAAAGAAAGGTAGGATGTCTGCAATATATATCTCCCCAAATTAGCTTTTTGCTTTGTTATAATCAGGTTTGTGCAAATGAAATGGATTAAAATAATCATGATGTTTGTGTGTGTTATGTATTTGTGTTTACTGCAGTTGTGATTAACAGTACCTGTACGCTTGCTTATTGCTAGATGTGCTTATTATTTCCCATTAATTTAATTCTGCAACATTTGTTGATTTCTTCTTTGCATTTGCTGTCATTGCTAAATCATGCTGACTCATCAGTAGTTTGCTTCTTATGGTAGATGTACTTGTTTCAAGGCATTCCACCCCTTCCCCAAATCTTCATCAATTATATTAGACAGACATTGTATAGAAAGAATTTTTTAATGGAACTTTCTGAAATTTGTCAAGTTTTTGAGAGTCCCCAATTAGTACAGTACTCCAAGAAAAACTGAAATAATCAATTTAACTTTAATAGGGCTGCCTGCTTCTTTACCAGTATAGATGTCTCTTCAGTGAGGTAAAATTGACAGACGACATAGGGAAACAGTGGAATTAACTGCATCAAACATTATTGCCAAATATGCAAATTAAACAAATTGAAAAATTTAGAGAAAATAGATTTTTTTAATAATTCTTTTAGTTTTGGAAATCTTAAGCATTTTTAATAACTGTTGTAGGTGCAGACAGAATAATAATTTTTCAAATTTAATGGTGGTCCTTTTAAGTAATTCAGATTATATGAAGGCTTCCTTAGTAAAGGAATGATGGGTGGCATGCTAGAAAGAGCAGTAGTAAAAGAGTAAATGCAATATGTTGTGTGCTGGGCTTCAAATTACACAATATTTTTATGTGAAATACTAACTCCTACTGTTTAATATATTCAGTGTTAATGACTGCAGTGTCATACAACAGAATTATCATATAGCAGTAACAACTGTCACGGTTGCCTTTTTAATTACTAATTTAAGTGAGTTTTCTTGTTCTAATTTAAAATTCATAATACAATTTTAATTTAACATTCTAATAAGGAAAATAATCTTGATTTATAATGAATTGCTTTATTCTTGTTCAAAACATCCATAGAGAATCAAATTTATCTTACTTGTATATTTCGTATTTTGATTGCAAGAATTATTACTTGTTAATTTCATACTTAGTTGAGAGTCATTTAGATATTAGCATTTTCTTGTCAGAAATATGATAGCCATGTTGATCTCATATTGATTTCTAATTAAAGTCTCAGAGTAAAGTCATACTGTGGTTCAGATCAGCTCTTGGAATATTTTGTTGGTAACTTCAAAACTGTGTGTTTATCTAGGAAACAAAATTTCCATACCAAGTGCTGACTTTCTGTAAACATCTTTGTAATAATTGGAAGTTTATCATGAGCTCATTTAAAACTTGACAGTAATTAAATATTGGCAGGGATTACAATGAATTCATTAATCTTTTCCAGACAAAAATATTATTATTCATTCTCTTTTTTTAATTTAACCCAATCTCAGTATCTGGGTATTTTCATACATCTTAAACCCCCTAAATCTACTCACTTGCCAAGTATGATTCATAATGTTAGAGATTTAGACTGGATCAGATGGAAGTTGTCTCATCTCTTTGTGCCTCTAGAGTTGCACAAAACATATCTACATAATAACAGAGAGAACAGAAGAAAACGATGCTAGTGAAATAAGACAGCAGACATGGAAACACAAGCAGATAATATTTTATTAAAAATATGTTTTATAAAATGACCATTTGAGGATACACTGGAGATGATTTTGGGGTAAACCATAGTAACTCTGCTAAAGGAGGCTAGACAAGGTGGATGAGGAAATAACTTTTATTGGACCATTTCTCTTTTTTTAAATTGGAGCCAATGACCTTGCCATATTCCAGAAGGTGTAATTTCTAAATCCTGTGCTGTATTTAGCAAGCAAAATTAGGTAGTTCAAAACTTACTGAATTATTCATTTTGTTTTATATAGAAAAATTATCTGACAACTAATGAAGTAGATCCATATACTCAGGGACTGTCTCTTCCGATCGGTGAGAGGAGGACAGCCAAGGTAGGTGTGCAGATGTATCCAGTGAATGTTGTGTATAATGAATTAACCCCCCTCCCCACCCTCCGACATTTTCAGTGTTGTGGAAAAATAGACTTTCCAGTTGACAATACCCCCTCAGTTTCAAGTATTCTACCATACACGTACTTTTCCACGTACCTATTTATGTATGCAGAACAAGACAGACGTGTAGCGGTTCAGCTACTATGAGTATATAAGAACATAATATTTAAATATTTTTTATATTGGCACATTGCATATCCTCTTTTAATGGTGTATAATCTAATGACTGCTAAGAAGTGGCAGGTTTTGTAGTCCTGAAGTATTACGATTATGCCATAGCTAATAATTTTATATCAATTCTTGCATTTTTGTACCCTCTGCCATGTGTCAAGCCAGCTGGGTTTTAATATTCACTCAGTGCGATGAGGTCCCTGTTGAGCAATCTTGCTAACTTTGTGTCATCTTAAAGCTATCACTATTTTTTAAAATCCTTTGGGCAACTTTGATGGCTGTCTGCTAGTTCTGTGTTGTCACTGCCAGAAGCCACAAAGACCAAAGGATGAAAAATGTAGCATCTTGAAGCATCAACTTCATTCAATAAACTATTATCAAGATGATAACTCTATAAATAAGGGGAGCTGTGAATTCTTCTTGGAATTTTACCTTGGCGTGCCATTGAAGCTATATGTTGTATTTGTATATTGTTATCCATTTTGACTGTGTGAATGCAGTAGCAAAAAATACTGCCCAAGGTAGGGAAAATCATGTTTATGTGAGTAGTATATTCTTTTTTTAAAAAAATTTGTAATATAATAATGCAAAATAGGATTTAGCCCCATTGTGCTAGGTGCTGTAAAAACAATTCCTGTCCTGAAAACTGAAGGCAATAATCTCAGGAAACAATTTTATTTGATTACAGTTTATTTTCCTGCTGTTTCCTCTAGAGATTATCAGTATTTTATTATCAATTGATGAATTATCTCCATTTATTTTAAGATGCGAAGGATGCTGGCCCTGACTCTTGTTACTCTCAGAGGGTAAAATCATTTTTGTCCTGGGAGAGGTCATGTTTCTCCTCTCTTTTCTCCCTTCCTGCATTCTTTTTCTCTGCCAATCTCTCCCTTAGAAGAACAATTCAGTAGGAACCTCTTAGATTTTTTGCAGCTAAATTCACAGGAAGATTCTGCCCACAGTGGGCATGCTCCATATTGGCAGTGAGCCTATTTTACCCATACTATCATTGGCTCCCCGATGGATGCAGGCAACATGAAGAAGGAAACTGTCTGATTTGAATGCAGAGGGGAGAAAAACCGGACATGCTGGGGGGTGGGGGGAGAAGAATAGAATGGTGCAAAGAACCTAAGGGGGTGGTGTCTGGAAACTGGGATTGGAGGCTGGTAGGTGGAGGAAAGGGGAACTGGGAATGACAGTCGGGGTAGGGGATGGGGACTGCAGCTGTCTAGGCAAGGAGAATTGGGGCCTGCATGACAAGGAGCGAGATCAATAAGGAGACTGAGATTGGTTGAGGAGTAATGGGGAGGAAGGGAATGACTGTATGAGGAGACTGGGACTGAGGAAGGAAGTGAAGGAGGAGGAGAAATAGATCCGATGAGGAGTTGGGCAGCAGGGTGGGAAGTGGGGTTGGGTATACACAAGATTGTGGTAATGTACCAGTTGGGTTGGGGATGCAGAGAGTAGGCAAGAAGCCAAAGGAAGGCGATGGGGGTGGGAAATGTGGGTGGGGGAGCAACTGCAGGCCTTTGTGGGGGTAAGAGAAAGATTGGTTAAGGAGCTGGGACTGACTGGGCAAGGAGACTGTGAGAGCAAGGTTTTTAGGGGTTGGGAGGACTTGAAAGGATTGGACAACAAGACTGGGATGGGGAATCTGGAATTGAGACAATAACTTGCTAAGCAAGGAAATTGGGATTGGAATGAGAAGACTGAGGAGTGGAGAACGTGACTGGCTAGGTGAACAGAAAGGGATTAGAATGAGGAACCAAAGTGGGGAAGAGAGGGCAGGTTGGAGGGATAGGGCAGAAGAGTCATGCTTGGAGAGAAGACTGTCACCATTAGAGAACTCTCCCATAGCCTAGAATGGAACCCAGGATACATAAGTCTCAATATTTGCCTTCTGTCAGCAGATACCTGTGAAACCCACTGGTAAAAATGTCCAATTCAATTTTAGTGCTTGTCCATGTAAAGGGCGATGACTTATTATTGCAGTCAGTTACTCCGTTAGCTCAAGTGGCAGAGGTCTGTGTGAAAGATCTAAAGGTTCCAACTCTGCTGATGTCAGATGTAGATATCAGTATGATGCTACATGATGGAATGAATAATCTGTTGTTTTCAGTGTGCTTCTCTAAAAACATAGGAAATTACACACAAGCTACTTTAAAACAACATTACTAAGATTACAAAATCAAGCACTAAAAAGTAAGGAAATACCAGAATCAAGGTTGCTTGTGCAAAGTCTTGTTCATCCACCATTATGTCTGTGTCAACACCTCGTAGAAGCAGAAAGGGGCACTTTTGAGAGATGAACTCAGATGCAGATCACTTTCAATAGCACCTAGCAAAAGGCTAAAGAATCATAAGTTGCCCATGGCTCTTTCCTTGAAAGGTAATATTGAAAAGAGCGAGTTTTCTTCAAGTGCTTATTTATCTATATCCTACCGTTTAGGCATGTGTGTCCAGTGCATTTTGAGTTCTGTTTCTTCTAGACAGCACTGTTTGCTGGGGACTGTGTCAGCTAACCATAGAATTTTATTGAGGAATGCTATCTGAAATGTGGTTGACTCTGAGGGTTGGTAGAAAGAAGTTCAAGTCTTATAGGGACCCCCCTGTATTTTGTGTTCCCTGAGGGTGCTCTCTATCAGACTATTCTTACCAGTAATAGCTATGGCCATGCTGTATCTCAGGTGTTCAGCTCTTCTGGAAGCCAGCTTCATCCATTGCATGCAGGTCTAGGTCTCCTTCATCTACGTGGCAAGTTAAGCATCTTCAGTCAACTCAGGTGCTTGAACCAATGGCTATTTGAGAGGTAAGAGGAATACCAATCTCTAGGGGAACAGCATTCAATTCTGACTGCAACATCCTTATCTTCTGACAAGGCATTGAGCCAATCTATCTTGGCATCTGTGTATATATTTAAGTTTTTGCAGCACTTAATAGAGCAGATGATGGAAACCTTAGGTATTCACTTGAAAGCTGTGAATGAGAAACAACACAATCTCTTGGACATACTGCATTTGTCACCATCAGGGAAGTTAGCTGTGCCAATAAATGATAGTTTGTTAGAACCTGCTAAATCCATCTAGCATATTCTGACTTCTATTTCTGTCGCATGTAAAAAAGCAGATAGGAGATATTAAGTGCTTCAGAAGGGATCTGAATATTTTACACTCATCCTGTAGCCATCTTGTTTTGTGCAAGCAGTACAAGAGAGAACAAAACAGCAGGGACCACTAAAATTGAACTGGGGTGGAGGGAGTTGGGGGAAGATCCCCCAAACTGGATCTTTTGTCCAGAAGATATACAAGTATATACTAGGTATACTTCAGATGAGCATAACTAATTATCGAGTGCCGCTCTCTAAATATTACTTTTCAAATGGAAGAAGAAACTGTCTACTTGCACTGAAAGTTGCTTAGGAAGTACCAGGAAGAGCTAAAGTCCCTAATGGCTGAAGGTGAGCTGAGTAAGCACAAGACTCTGCCGGCTTTGCTGGCTACCTTAGCAGCATGTACAATGGTGACAGCAATAGCCAGGAAAGGGTCATTGTGGCTTCTGTTATCCAGAATGCCTAGAGAGGTCCAGCCCACAATTGAGGACCTCCCATTGGATGGTAATGAGCTCTTTAGCAGTGCCACTGATGAAGCCTTCTATACTTAAAAGAATTTCTGGGCAACTCTGGTCTCTTTAATACTTGAGATTTCTGACTTTAAAGAGGAAACAGTTGAGACAACCATGTTTCAGATAGCATTCTTTGATAAAATTTTATGATTAGCCACTGAGATCTTGGGTGCCGCCAAGGAAGAAGGAAGGATTCTACTGGAGGCTGCCTCCTTAGCTGCCCTACAATCTGGGACTTGAAATAGTCAAGTTCCTAACAAAGTCAATAAGCATACCTATTTGAAGCTTCAAGTAGTGGGGCAGCCATGGTGGACAAAAATGAAGATCCTGGTTGCCAAAGAAGGAGGTATGGTTTAAAACGAAAAGATTCTCTGATTCAGGGGCAAAGTGTTTAGTGCCACTACTTTTTTAATCCCAAAGAAAAAGGGGGTTGAAAGCCAATCCTCAGTCTTTGTATCAAAACCTTTTCAAATTCTAAATGATGACCCTAACTGCTGTAATTGCTTCATTTGATGCTCAGGACTGATTTACAGCTCTTGACCTGTGAGATGCCTTCTGTTATATCTCAGATCACTTGCACACAGTAAATACCTCAGATTCCTACTAGGAACATCTCATTACCAGTGCAGAGTCCTGGCTATCAACCTCTCTTCCACACTTAAGAGTTGTCACCAGATGTCTGATGATAGTTACAGCTCATCTAAGAAGACAAGGAATCTAGGAGTATCCTTACCTAGTTGGCTGGCTAACCGAAGGAAGATCGCCACAACTAGTAATCAGCTCATTTCAAGTAATTCTAAAAATCTTTGCCTCACTAGATTTCAAAGGCAAGAGAGTGAAAACTATGCTCATTCTGACTCAGAACACAGAGTTCATAGGAGCAGAATTAGACTAAGTCAGTGTTGGCTTACCTTCCATAGGAGAGATTTTAACAAACCTCATTAATCAACTTCAGCCCCATTCAAAAACACTAGTGAGATTGCCTGTCAGACTCCTAGGACAAGGTTATCATAGAGTTACTTATGCTACCGTAACTGTGGTTTTTAAAGATCTGCTGTCCACACACATACTATTTCCTGCAACTATGGAGTACTACTTGTATGGTATTTTGAATTAGAAAAGCAAAGGAAGGGCAGTTGTACAACTCTGCCCTTTATGCCCTCACATGGGGAGGCACAAAAGCACTTCGGTGTCAGAGTGGCCTCAGTGGACACTGCTAGCTGTAAAGAGTCAGATCTTGCATGCATGAGTGAGGTCCATGTGCACCAAGAGTGAGGTCCATGTGCACCAAGAGTGGGATTGGTGTGGAAAACACATCATAAAGAACCACAGTTACTGTGCTGTTCTTTGCAGACACAACCTTAATTCTGGCATTTCTGAACTTTTGAATGCATGATTTAGCAATCTTAATAATATTTTAATGTTGTGTGGGTGGGTGGGTGGGGTATACAATGTGTAAAATATATTCCTTAAACTGTTACTGAATACATACCTATAAGAACTGAGTAGGGATATTCCAGGATGTTCTGGGCACATGCTCCAGCGGAACTTTGTCAGTGATGCTCACAATTAGTTGTCCATTAAATATTTAACTAATTTTGGGTCACCAGCAGATTTTTTAAAAAAAGTATAATACTAAATATGCTTTGGCCTTCTCTGTTATGCACAAAGAAGACCCGGAGGGCTTTTATGAACAAAGTTTCTTTTCTTTGTCTTTTTTCCCCTTAAATATATCAAGAAAGTCAATTTTATTCTTCCCTAGTTTGCTGGAGTATTTTGAGGTGCAGCTGCAGTATGAGCTCTCGCAGCTTTTAACTCATGAGGCATTTTTTTTCCTCCAAAATGTTCACTAGGTATTAGAGTTTAATATGTGTTAATATGAAAGATTTTTAGTTAGACTACCTGAAACCATTCTCAGTCAGTTGCTCTTGAATAACTAAAAATCTTTCTCACTCAATTGCTCTTCACTCTTGGGATGACCCTTGACAGTTGTCTCTTGACTCTTGGGATGTTCTGTAGTCACCAGAGTCTTTTAAGGTAAACAAGATCTAAATCTTTGAGTGGGAAAAGACTACCTTTTCAGGCCTCCTATATACAAAGAAAGGTACAGGATCAAGTCCATCTTTTTTCCCTTGAAGATAACTTATAATATTTTAGCACAATACCTTATTTACTATTGCTTATTTTTAAATTTTTAATATATTTTAAAGAGTAGATAAACTGGCTTAATCCTAGGGAATACACAACATTGATATATTTTTTTTAATGAAACACAACTTTTCAGCAAACTATTCATGTGGTATGTGATTTTGTTCTTCAAGTAATTTGATGTTTATCCAGGGAGTTTACAGCATGCATTAGTCAGGTGACTACTGAGGCACTTTTTTAATAGACTTAACTAAATTGAGTTGGGCTAACTCAATTGAAATCGTCAGCTAATTTCAATGTAGATCCATTTTAACATGTTTAATTCAAATTTAGCTTGTTGAATTGTAGACCAGGTTGTAACTGACTCTGGTCCTGTCTATCTAGAATTGTTGTACCTCTTTAACTATGGTGGCGGAGTTAGAGGTACAGTCTTGTCCCAGTGACAAACTAATTAAACAAAATACCTTCAGGTCCTATTTGTACATTTTTTTAAAAAAAGCAAACAATTCATAAATTGTTTTAATATCTCTTGGGAAGTTAAAAGCCCTCTTCTTAAAGCACAAAGTTATGAAGCACTTTCCAATGTCTGTTACAGGAGAAACTACGGCTTGAAAGAAACAGGGAATACAATCAGTATCTCAGGGACAAGGAAGAGTGGAATGAAAGGATAAGGAAAATAGGAAAGAAAAACATAGAGGTAATATAGATTGTGCTGAAGTCAGTTCATTCTCAGAGAACTTAAATAAGGTTAAAATTTTTCTCTGTCAGTTGTTCTGGAGGTTTTACTTGTGATACACTGTAAGTCTCTTCAGAAGAAGAGTGAAGAGTATGTGTTTGTTGCTAATATTCCCTCTCAACTCGCATCCCTTTTTTCCACGTGAAGAGAATTTTAGCAATTATCACTATTCTGGAGCCATTTTTCTCACTGACCTGTCTGTCCCCTGAATGCACTTGTTAGTAGTGTTTTGTTTTTTTTTAAATTGGGAGGAGACTGGAACTTATTTAAAACAAACCGCATTAAGACATGTATATTTTAAGTCTTCTATCACCCTCAACTCTATCTTTCCTGGCGTAGGTAATATCCTTTGTTTAGACTGTACTCTCAGGAATCTGTCTTTCAAGTATTTTTTGTGTAGAATCCGTCACTATAAAACAATAATAGGCAGATGAGGAAGAATATTTCTGAAAATTTGTAGGCTCTGTTTTTATATCTATAGACATTGTAGACACTCTATTGTCTAACACAGCACAATAACAAAAAATATTTTAAACAGATGTAAGCAGTTGATTGGTTTTAACGTTATATAGCCACACTGGCTAGATTGACCCCAATATTTTTTTTTTTAGTCAAGTTTGCATTATTCTTGATGGAAGTTGAAAATGTGGCATGACGTATGACTTTGAAACTGGCAGGCTTCCAGTGTTAAGGACACAGTTAAATATTTGTGTAGTGAGTTTAACCAGTTAAACGAATGCAAAAAATAAATACAAGCTATATATTATTTAAAAGGTACACCCAGATCCATATCCTCCCCTCCAAGCCAAGTAGATGGTCATAGATAATCTTAGTGTTGCTGCTTGGAAGCAACCTATAAATTTGTCTCTAAAACATGGTCTTACTGTCCTTACTTAGCCAAAACTCTCACTGAAGCAGATGGGAGTTTTTACTGAATAAGATTTGAAAGAACAAGCTTTATGTTTTTATGGAATGCTTAAAAGTTGTCAAAGTCTAAAGTTTTGAATGACGTCCCTCATGGGAGAGGAGCCTCCTACGTTGGAATCACACAGTGACTCTTTGATTAAATTAATTAGAGAGGTAGGGTGTAGGTGTGTGTGATTGATTAGAGAAGCAGTGGTATGTGTGTGTATATAGTGATTCCATGAACTTGGTAAATATAGGAAAAAGTCTACGAAGTTGAAGCCTGGTGCCTGGGAAATTCAGCCCATTCTTGCACTCCAAAAGTTCTTTCTCCACTAAAGTGCAGGCAGTCTGTGAGATGGTATGGCTGAGCAGGAACATAATTTTTTAGCCTAAATAGCTCCCACACTTCCTTTTTCTCTGTAAGTAAGTAAAATAAATACATTAAAAACTGCACGTCCTCTAGCACGGTGCAAGGAGCCTTCTATAGTCTTTTAGCCCTGTGGTAATGTGCTTTATCTGGTGCCTTATGCAGTAACTCCCATCTACAGCTGGCAGGAGGGGAGCTGTGGGCCACTTTGAAAGCCCCCAAGGGCCACTTTTAGCCCCCGGGCCATAGGTTAGGAACTACTGCCCTAAGCCAAGGGGAGAGAGCTCTCCCATCAGCTTAACTCCTGTCTCCACGAGAGGTGGTAGCTCTGTTGACGAGAGAAACTTTCCTGCCAACATAGCTCTGTCTGCACCAGTGCTAAGGTGAGTGTAATTTATGTTGCTCCAGGGTGTGGATTATTTATACCCCTGAGCGATGTAAGTGATACTGAAGTGATTTGTAGTGTAAACATAGCCTTCGTGACTTGCCCAAGGTGACACGGAGTCAGTGATGGAGCAAGGAATTGAGCTCTTGAGTTACAAGCTAGCTTTCTAACTATTATACCATCCTTCCACTTAGTCACAATTTTTTGGAGGTGAAAAATGAATTTAAAAGGGTTTTTTAACCCAAAACCATGTTCCTGGTCAGGCAAAAGTATCACAGAATGCCTGAACCTCAGTGGAAACAGGACATTCGGGCACATGACCAGATGTAAAGGTTTACAAGTATTATGGAATCCCTCTGCCTTCATATCTAAAGGGCATTTCCTTATCTAATTTGAGTTCATGGGAAGCCTGTCTCTGAGGGCTGCTGGCTATTCCATTGTTGGTGAAAACAAATTATCACATAAGATGAAGGGTATTGTTTTCCCAGAAAATTTTGCCCCAGCGTATAAGTCCCCATTTAAGAGGATTTTTAAAAAATAAGTCCTCATTTGGGGAGAGTTTAAAATTTGGCGATTATCATAAATATAGAATCAAACTACTGCTGAAGAAGTGGTGGAAAATGTGAATTACACTGAGATGATGAATGAAGGTTTATTCTTTGTATGTGTATTTTTAAATATATTTTTCTGTTAAACAGCATGAGACAGAAAGAAGTAAAAAAACTACTGCTATTACTAAGATTCAACCAGAACTACGTTCACAGATACAGCCCTCTTGTACAGCTTCAGAACCTCCCAAGAAAGATGCTTTTACTTCCACAGAGGCTTATGAAGAGCTGCTAAATAGGAGACGACTGGAGGAGGACCGATATCGCAGACTAGATGATGAGGCTGAATTAAGAAATAGAATACTGGACAAAAAACTTGATGAAGAATTGGACATTTCCAGTAGAAAGCATCACAGGTTTGACAGCAAACTCGATAGTTCTCCTAGAAGACATCACAGATTTGATGAGGATCGTGATTTTGATAGAAGATATTACAGATTAGACTATGATCCTGAAATAAATGAGGAAATGGACCCTAGATTTAGATATGAAAGTGACTATGACAAAAAGCCTCTAAGGGTGTTCCATGCTGAAAGGTACCTTTTAACTCAGTTTTCCATTTCTTTTCTTCACTTCCTTAATACTGATGGTGATTGTTGTCGTACTAAGAATGATGAGTTATTCAAGCCATACAGGGTTATGGTTTATTGGTATTCAGCATCACGTTTGAAAAATGTAGACTCCCTTGAATGACAGGTTCAAACTCTAGGAGGGTTGATTCTGTCCTGGATCCTTTTGAGATTGCTTACTGGAATTTGGTGCAGTTTATTGTGTGTGTATCTTTCTGATGAGACCTGAAAAACTCAGATCCTTTTTGCTTTTTTATGGTTAGATCCCATGGCTTTTTTCCTAAGTTTAAGACAAACTTAACCAAAAATTTTCCTTTCCCTGCTATTGTGTAGTTTGTGTTGTAGTGACTGTCTGCATAATTGCTGCTTCTGCACTAGGGGACAGATCCTAAACTGATGTAAATTGTTGTAGGCTAGAATGTACTTGTGGCAATTTATGTCAGCTGAAGATCTGACATAGTAGTATATATTTCACTCATGCTGTATGTATGTAGTTGATACATTGCTTTGAAATCTTTCAGCATAAAGAGTGCTTTACAAGTACAAAATATCACAATTAATAATTGGTACACTGAATGCATGCCCTTAACACTGAAAGAGGTGATAATTGCATTCAGGTGTCACTTCTGGGGCAAAGAGTAATATTTTATAGACTCTTCTTAATTCACATAATTAAAAATGATTATGTACTGTTCAATGAGAAATAGATATGAACATTCTTCAGATTAAACTCAGAATTAAGAAGGAACTAAAATACTCCAATGAATGAGAGCACTTAAATGAAATCTCTTATATTTAAGTCATATAACTAATCTGGGCTATAGTTGCAACTAATATGCGTATAAAAACATTAAGTACTAAATGGATTTATTCATGTTTAATAGTCATGTAGCTATGCTCTGTTGTTCTTGAATTTGCTTTTTATTTTATTCTATATACATTCTTATACTGGCATCAACACAATAGTATTTGAGCACCTTCCAGAAGCTTGCTAGGTAACATGACTTAACAGCTGTCATGTGTGATTCATTCCATCTCTCATCCTCTCCCCCAGGGAAGATTGTGTGTGCAGTATAGTGTTCTGTTTTGGTAGGGTTTGTTTTTGAAAATATACACTCTGTTATGGAAACAGTTTTATTTTAATAAAAAATTATAAAATTATTAATTTTTCAAAAACTGCTTTTAAAATAAGCCATAAATTTAAAAATACATAGCATATATTGGACAATAGGTAACGTTTTATATAATATGTGAAAGCAAAGAGAGACTACAGAAACCCTGGAAAACAAATATGCCCAACTAAAGTAATTTAGAGTATAATGTGTTAATATGAAGATTATTGTTTTGGGGTACTAGTATAGTAAGAGACCATGTGCATCTTGTGTATCTAGTGTATCAAGTCTCAAAATGTACAAGTTATGTACCAAATCTTGCAGTACTTACTCAGTGGAAGTTTGTCTGAATAATGATTGTAGAATTTGACTAAATAGGTTCAAGATGTGTGTAAAAGAAAAGGAAAGGTCTCTGAAAATGCAAGTGTATTTCTCTAAGTGTTATTTAAAATGATGATTGTCTTCTCAAGGACACCTTATTTTTTGTTTTCTTAGGCATCTATTTGGTTGTTTTCAACAGTATTTGTTACAGTCCATGTCCACTGATATACTCTGTGAAAATTCAGAGGTTTTTAAACTCATTGATGAGCCTAATTTTAGCTGGGAATTGGATGGTTGCATGTGACCCAAAAGGATATTTTTTCAGTCTTCTGTGTAGGCTTGTTGGGGGGCAAAAATTAGCGGGGGGAAAAGTTTGGTATCTTGAGATTAGTCCACTTTCAGGAACCTGTTGTAATCTCAAGTCATGATAGGGTTTGGAAAGCTGTGGCTATCTTTCAGTCATTCACTTACAAGAATTGGTTGGGCTGTGTAACCAGCTGCTGCAAGCAAGATGATCTGTGGTTAAGCAAGCAAGCAAACATACCAACAAAAAAACCTTGGAATTTATGGCATTCCACAATCAAATTTCAACAAAAATAAGA
Source organism: Pelusios castaneus (assembly GCA_007922175.1). NCBI lineage: Eukaryota > Metazoa > Chordata > Testudines > Pelomedusidae > Pelusios > Pelusios castaneus. The sequence goes on from ML685897.1 coordinate 732,514, forward strand.
AAACAAAGCATCTTGGAAAGAGTTTTTTAAAATGGGCTTCTGCCTTTGGAAGAGCATAGTCTTTTAATTTCCAGAGAAACAGGGAAACCTCCCTTTTTTAATAGTGCTTCTAGGTCAAGATATACGTGGAATAACTTCACCATTAAATGGTTCTGCCTCAGTTCCTGCAGTGAGTAAAGACTTAATCTTCCTGCTCAGGAAGTTTAACTCTTGGGCGGTGGAAGAAGAAGAAGAGAAGTAAAGTCTACATATCTTATCTCAGCAATTCTATGTATGGGAAAAGGAAATGTCAAAAGTCCCTTGAAAAATACTGACTAGAATACCATAAGGGATTTATTTTTCATTTTCAAACTGTACTGTTAGGTATACTTTCAGAGTACCCTCTTACAGGTACTTTATTTCTGAAGCAAGATCTGCCTATCTCAGGGATGTCAAACTCATTTGCTATGGCAGGCCTGATTTGACTCAAATGTACTTCAAGTGGGCTGTACAAACCATAAGTTGAAATACTAGGGCACTCTCGTGGCATCATGGAACACTTTGTATGCAAAATTGTGCTCTGTGATCTCTCTGTCTGTCTGTCTGTTAGGGAGGTAGTGTGGTCCCATGGAGCACAGTTACTGGCCAGATGGAAGAGGTTTGCGGGCTGCATGTTTGACACCCTATCTTCTTTGGCTCTCATTGCAGAGTGTTTAGATGGAGATCTCTTCTTGTTCTGTGTTCTATCCTAACCGGTCAGTCCAGTCTTCCAAAGTAGTAGTGGTTTGATGCTTCCCAGAGTTATCCAGGTTTGTGAAGTACCTCACTACGAGCTGTCCTAATAAGGAAACCTTGTTTGTGCCTTCTGGGGGTCAGTTCCTCTACTTCACTGGCCCCAGGCAACACAAACACTCCCCTCTAGACTTCTCCAGCCCCACTCTGTCTTTGCAGCTTAGTGACAGGCACACTCAGACCCTCAACCATCTTCCTGAAGTGTACAAACCTTGGTCTACTGGACACTCACAGATTCACGGCTTTCAGAGAAACAGTACACACCAGCTTACCAATTTCCTTTCAGCTCACCTATCAATTTAACACACGGTACTTAGATATGATTATATATGAAATATGATTATTGTGAAATCATGTGCAAGTTTATTTAACAAAGAATAGAGATTTGAATAGTAGCAAATGGAAGTATTGGAAACAAATGACTACATATATCAGAATATCATAACATGCATTGTGGAACCTGAATTTAATTAACAAGATACTCTAAAACAGGCCTTGACAAATGCACCACATACGTAGGTGCTAGCCACAAATCTGGGGCGCTTAGGTGTATGGCATGTTAGAGGCCCTCCGCTGCCCAAACACTATTGCCGCCACTTTGGGTGGTGGTGTGAGGTGCAGAGGGCGCCCCACCACTGGAAAACTGCCACAGACACTGGCAGCTGTCCAAGGTGAAGAAGCCCCCTCTACCACCAAAAAGCTGCTCACTGAGAAAAGTGTCGACGGGTTTTTTTTTGGGGGGGGGAGGGAGCGCCAGGGGGTGTTTCACCCCCTGGATTATCCCAGTGTAGCTAGGTCTCAGAGTACAGTTCCTGGGTCCCATGGCGACCTGATGCTTGGGTTTTGTTGAGCTCTGCTCCTAAAGTCCTGTAGACTATTGCTCACCCAAAATCCATATGGTGTTTTATAGCCAGATTGACTGAGACTCTCCTTTCATGAGACATACATGCTGACAGCTTGCCTTTAGGTGAAGGATTCAGTCTGTTTTTTTGCCTTCCATCTTAAAGACAGAACAGTCTCTTCCTTTGTCTTTATTCATAAATAAATGTTTCATCTTATGAATTTTCTGTTTTTAGATTTCACAATCTCTTGTTTTAGTGTGATTAGGTAAGCAACAGACTTGCGTAGTGAGGCATATTGTGGACAGTACACAAATGACCAGTCAGAGTGACAGGTGTCCATTACCTCTTGTCTGAAAGGAACATTTCAGAGGTATGTCATCCCTTGGTGATCTACCTCAACTCCGAAACCCTAAGAATAGAATTCTTAGTATAGACACAAAATTCCTTAAATATTATCCGTACACACGTTTTGCAAGGATTATGATGACTCCTGGGCTACTGGCTCTTGTCTCCCTATAGTGATCTATTCCAATGCAGGGGTTCTTGTCAAACCCTACGTAGCCCTATTCCCTCTGCCATTTGGAATCAAGATGTCCATCGGTCTCACTGGCACAGAACAAGACTTAGCTCCCCTGACTAAACCAGATTCCAGCACATCTGGACAGGACTTTGATAACAGTACTACACAGATGGTCAGAGCAGAGAAAAGCCAGTAAAAGAGAAACCCCTTCAGCTGGTAGGAAGAGCACAAAAATGTCTGCAACTAATATCCTCAGCTGCTGCTGATAATTGTCATCCTCCACTGCCTGCCTTCTTCACCCAAACATTGGGCCGTAAAGGGGCAAGAGGAAGAGCAGCCCTTAAGGGAGAAATAGACAGCTGGTAAATGGCCTCTTATCTCAAGGTTTACTTCTCCCTTTGTATCCTGCCCTGTTTTTGTCAGATATATCAGATTTCATATATTCTATGGCATTGCATCAGATGGAATTCTCTCTTCAGTTTTCCTCTCCAGGGATATCCCAGGATCTGAGAAGGCAGAGATTACTTTCCCCAAAAGGGAACGTGAACACACTGTATCCTCTGTCTTGCAATATGCACAAATTGATGGTATCTGTCTTCTCTTGGTAAGACAGAGCACAGTTATAACATGCCTGCCTTATGACCAGTCTGGGGGTTTGGTCCCCAAGATCAAGGGGCGGTCTTCTGGAAGGGGGGAAAAAAACCCAGGACAAAACTAGCAAAGGAAGGCAGTCACTTAGCTCTCAAGAAAATGAGATTATTTGAAAATTCTGTCTCCACAGGAATCAGAGGCTAGTGAATAGAATAGGAAATCCAGAAAATGTTCTGCCAGAAAAAGGTGAAAAATAATGTTGGATTCTCTCCCCGAATATCAGGAATTTATTTGTGAGTTGGAGCAGGGAAAGGAGAGAACAGTCCCCAGAGAAAATATCTAAAGCCAAGACTAAAATAACTAAACATACTTACTATCCAGACAGACTAGGGATGAGTACAGGGATCTCTTCTCCTCTCAGTCATTCTACTGTCATTGTCCAGGGTACAATTTCTTGAAGTATAAAAATTTTGTGGAGAGCGAGCAATCAATCAGCTGGGGATCTAGGCAGAAATTCTTGGACTCCTCTTTATCAGAAAGGTGAATAGTTATAATATTGAGTCTCAGGAGAAGACCACAGAGGGAGCTCCCCCTGTGAATATTTTGGAGCTTTCCGTAGAATAGTAGTTGTGACAGTGGACTTCTCTCCAGTGAGCCTTCTAAAGAAAGAGGCATTCAAGGAAGATGACGAGAAAGGTCAGAATATTCAGAAGTATTAATCTTTCAGGTGTCTCAGTTGGAACTGTATATCATCTGTGCAATCCTTTTTAGATAGTCTTTGGAACAAACTAGGAAAAGCTGGACAAAACTAATCATCAGACGAGGAGGCTAAAAACATTTATAATTTGCCTCAGAGAGAGAGAGTCCCGTTGGGTTAGCCTCTGTAAAGTTAACAGAGCCTTGTTGCTGTCTAAGAACACCACCATCCTTGAAGGAGGATTCTTCTTGCTTAAGAATTCACTAGAAAAGAAGGCAGACCTTTCAATAGAAAAAAAAAATAGACTCTTAGAGGCTCCTTCAGTGGCCTTACTTACCTTAGCGTCACTTGCTTTTCCAGGACTATTATGGTCTGGAAAACAATCCCAGTTAGAGTCCATACTGGATGGAAGTGGATGCAGCTAAAGCCCTGATCCAACAGAGTATTTAAGCCCATGCATAACTTTAATCATTTGAATGGTACAACTTCAGTGGCACTATGTGCTTTGATTTAGTGTCTATGATAGCTACAGATGTTATAGACACAGAAGAAACCCATTTTATTAAGTTATCTGCTTCCTTCTTGTAATAGATCCTGAGATGTCATCTACAATTTCACAAGAGCTTCATCTCATAAATGGTTCACATAATGTACATTTTATGCTTCACATTGACTTTTAGCAAATATTTAAGTTTTGAACTTTTTCTTTTGACAGAAATCAGGCACAAAGCAATTCTCCAACTAATGAACAGGGAAAGTCAGCCACTGGTAAAGATGATGTTCCATATGCAACAGGGCTCGTTCTTGGTATGTATAAAAGCCTAACCAGTGACAGGAGTGTATTGTGATATTATATATAATAGTATTTAAAACCTTAATATAAAGTGCTTTTCTTCTTTGGAATGATTGAGTTAATTTATCCTTGCAAGATACCCCTGAGACAGCCAAGGAATTGTGTGTTCTTAGTTCATTTTATTTTATAGGTACAAATGCTAATGAAATGCTTGTGCACAGTATTATAATGCTTCTTGTCCAATTAATGGGAGAGGATGCCACAGTGCCTGGAAAGAAAGGAGAGGTACTAATGTGAGAGTACATACTTGGCAAGGTGGTAGCTGGCCTATCCCCCCTCCTCAGGCCCACTGCCTTCCCATTGGGAGGACTGGGCTGTCTGGATCTTGTGCTTCCTTTTCTCCACGGCCTCGTTAAACTGTTCTAGAACCCAAGCTTTTGAAAAGCCTGTGTTCCCTGTTAGCTACTTTGCTCTCTCACATTAGATGTAACATAGGAACTGTGTTTTTTAGGTTGCTGCAGCTCTAGCAGGCCTGTTTGGGGATCAGATCAGGAAGAAATTTTTCCCACTGATCCAAAATGGCACAGATTGTCTTTTTTCCTCACTTTCCTCGCAGTGTTATGCAAACACAGAATTGGGTTTTAGCAGTTGTACTTAAAAGTTTGATATCAGTAAAGATATGATTATTTAGCTGGTTGCAGCTTCCTGTTGATGTCTAATGCATATGAGTTCTGAAAAGGCCAGCTCCCAGAGCTAAATGAGACCCTAGATTTCACTCATAGGCTGTGTGTGTACTGGACAAGGGGAGACATGAAGTCTTCCCTGATTGAGATCCCCTGTTAGTAACTACCTTTCTACACTGAAGAGGGAGTGAACTGAATCCTTGTAGTAAGCTGAGGGGTGCGCTATGTAACCCTGCACTGGACATAGTTAAATGCTGATGCATGAGAGCAAGATGTGAGTCATTAGAGCGACTTCTCAGTGTTAAATTAATAAAGTTGCAGCCCGCTGCTTAAATCCATCCCTGTCCTGATCAGCAATGCTAATATAATTGTTTTGCAGCTGCTATCTCTAGACAGACTGACTAATCTGTTTATGGCCCAATCACAATAGCGTCCGAACATTTAATGAATGACAATGGATTTGTCTTCACAACCCCCCTTTGACATAGGAGAGTATTGATAGCCCCACTTAACAACTGGGGAACGGGGGCACAGAGAATGGCTCCATTCCGCAGCCCTTCCCCAAGAGCTCCAGGCCACTGTCGAGGACCTGCTGTTTGATAAGAAAAAGCTCTTTGGTGAAAAGCCCAATGAAGTAATGCACATTATGAAAGACTCATGTGCCACGTTATGTACACTTGGCATTTGCACAGCACCTACCACCAGACGACCTAACAGGTACCAGCCGTATCAACGGCATTACCCTCAGTACTCTCAATACTTACTGTACCAACAGCAGAGGCAGCCAGATAGGAGCAGGCAAAGATACTAGAGAAGACGTCAAAATCAGAACAACCAGATATCATCACAACCACCCTGCTCTTCAAAGCAACAAAACAATTTTGAGAATTTGGTCGAGGGCATCAACAACCTCCCTACACCAGCGCCAACCCACACGATATCGTCCTTTGGCCAGGGCCTAAAACCATACTGCACAGGTGGCATTCCATGACATCAGACAAGGGGGTTCTAGAAATCACCCAACAGGGTTATTCCATCCCCTTCATCTCCATTCCGACCACAAAAACCCCTCTCCCATCCCTCTTCAGGGACACACCTCACAAACAACTTCTGCAATAAGAGGTGGAACACCTAATAACATTGGGGGCAGTGGAGATAGTCCCTCCCGAATATGGGAGAGGATTCTACTCCCGGTACTTTTTAACACCAAAGAAAAATGGAGGTTAGAGGCCTATACTAGATCTAAGAGCATTAAACAAATATATATAAAACCCCCAAAATTCAAAAGGTAACACTGACAACAATAGTACCTTCGCTGGAACACTGGGACTGGTATTCATCCCGCGACTTGCAAGATGCTTACTTCCATGTCACCATACACCCTGCTCACAGAAAATACCTCAGGTTTACAGTGGGACGAAGTCATTACCAATACAGAGTACTATCTTTTGGACTGTCCACGGCACTGAGAGTCTTCACAAAGCTGCTAGCAATAGTAACAGCCTATCTATGCAGAAGAGGCATCATTATTTACCCATACCTAGACGACTGTCTATTGAAAGCCAGAAGTCAGGTCCAAGCAGAACAAGATACACAACTAACTCTGATGCTATTCTGGGATCTTGGGCTAATAGTAAATTACCAAAAATCAACTCTCATACGGTCGCAATGTATGGAATTCATAGGCACCCACCTCGACTCCATAACAGCCTGTGCATCATTACCAAACAAAAGATTCCTCACAGTCACAAAATTGATACACGAGATAAACGAAAGCCCCATGACCACAATCCACACATGCCTACAATTATTGGGACACATGGCGGAAACCATGTATATCATTCCACATTCCCGATTACATGTGGAGGCATTTCAAGCATGGTTAGCTTCGGTTTACATACCTCGGAAGCAAAACTTACTCAAAATGGTGGCAGTACCCACCATGAACAAACAATCGCTACAATGGTGGACAAAACCATGCAACATGACAGTAGGTATACCTTTCAAACAAAGCCCTCTGTCGTGTTCACAACCACAGACGCGTCACTACTAGGATGGGGAGCACATCTAGGGGCTCATACGGCCCAGGGACACTGCTCAATAAATGAGACAACCCTTCATATCAACCTACTAGAACTAAGGGCAGTAAGAAATGCATGCTTGCACTTTCTCCCAATTATACAAAACAAAAGTAAAGATCATGATGGAGAACATAGCATGCATGTTTTACATAAACAGGCAAGGCAGGGCTTGCTCCCGATTACTATGCATGGAAGCCACCAAGTTATGGTTGTGGTGCATCAATCATGGCATAGATATATCAGCCTCATAGTTACCTCGGTCGCTAAACACTACAGCAGATTCACTGAGCAGACACTTCATAGCGTAATATGAATGGGAACTAAACAACAAGGTACTCCAACACATATTCCAACAATGGGGACTGCCATATATCGACCTCTTTGCAACCCAGAGAAATCAGAAATGCCACACCTGTTCCAGAGCAGGACTAGTCAACAAATCTCATTGGGAGGTGCATTCCTCCTGAACTGGAGGGGAAAGCTTTTGTATGCATTCCCATCCCTATCTCTGATCCACAGAACATTACAGGAAATAAGATCAGATGAAGCAAAAGTGATCATGATTGCCCCTGCTTGGCCGAGGCAGACATGGTTTCCTTACCTCCTACAGATGTCAACACATCCACCAATAATGCTCCCACTGCTCCACGACTTCCTCTACCAAGGTGAGGGTCGAACACTCCATCCGCACATACACAGACTTCACCTCACAGCCTGGCTCCTCAATGGCCCCAACACAATGAGCCTCAGTACTCAGAACAAGTAAAGAAGATTTTACTAAACAGCAGAAAACAATCAACCAGGAAGACTTACCTGCAGAAATGGAAGAGATTCTCCTCATGATATGAACATAAACGAATAACACCTACCTGTGCACCAATCCCAATCATCTTGGGCTACATGCTCCAGCTCAAAAACTCTGGTCTTTCCAACAGCTCCATCAAGGTTCACCTGGCCTTGATATCGGCTTTCCACCTGAGAACAGAAAACCACAGTTCTATCAGCTATTGACCGCACAACAATCACAGTAACCCCCCTTCCAAAAGAAGGGAACTGCTCCATAGGCACCTAGAGTGGAGCACCCAGGGACACCACTCGATGAAGAAAGGGGGGTTGCTCACCTTGCAGTAACCAATGTTCTTCGAGATGTGTGTCCCTGGGTACGCTCCACTACCCCCCTCTTCCCCTCTGCTGCAGAGTTGTGCACAGTTCTGTGGTTGAGAAGGAACGGACGGGGGTTCTGACCGCACATGCGAGGCTCAGAGTGCTAACAGTGTCTCGCGCCAGGCTGAGAGCCCATGGCCAGAAGGAGACTGTTACTGAAATCTCTGGTCTGGTGCGAGGGCGCACCAAACACCTAGAGTAGAATGTATCCAGGGACACACATCTCGAAGAACTTTAGTTAGTGCAAGGTGAGCAACCCTCCTTTGTAGTTGAGAGCTGAATCTAGGTCACCAGAGTCCTGGTCTAATGCCTTAATCACAAAAACATCTTTTCTGTGGTGGTCTGTTTCATGGCTATAGCAGGATTGTATGATTTATTTTTTTACGTATGTTTGTCGTCTGCATGACTCTTTGGTGTTTCAATCTCTTCCCCTCTTTGTGTTAATTTGATGTCACAGGAGATGTGACTTATGGATGCTGAAGGAAGGATGTTTTGGGGCCATTGATAATTATAGTGTACAGAAACATTCAGTTAGAAAATCCATTTCAAACAAACAAACACCAAAAAAACGCTTTGTGTACTAGATTCTCACTTCTGGGACTTAGCTTCCAGCACAAGATGAAGTGGGAACTACCAAACTTTTAAGTATTTTTTTAATCCTTGAGATGAAGGTAGGTGCACCCTGCGTGTACAAATCATTGCCAGTATATTTTTAATCCTTAGTTGTAGTGGAAACTGTATCATAAATGGGAAAACTGCTGGTGTTCCTATAGTTTGACTCTTGGCATTCACTTTCGGCTTAAATGCTTATTCAGAGCAGAGTTGCATGTAAAAGCACCACCTGGTACTCTTGGGTGTGCTAAAGTACACTTTATTTTCATTTTCATATTATTTTTTTCCAAATGCTGCATTGTGTGGAATTAATTGAGATAGTTTCTTTTTGTGCTGTAGCATCATCATCCTCTCTTGAAGCTCCTAGATCTGTATTAGTTCAGTGACTATTTTAAAACAGATAAGTTAGTAGCGGCCAATTATGTTAAGTCAGAAAATCATCTCTCATAATAAGTGTAATGATGAGATTTTTGTCAATTCTTCTGAAGTTACTGAATTTTAATAAGCTCCCTATTATAAAATGGAGCAGTCTCCTGTGGCATGCTGTGGTTTGACACTGAAGTCTGCTTCAGTTTCTCCTGCAGGGTCCATATAAATAGCCCCTACTGACTTTTCAAGTGTATATAACCCTTGTGGAATTAGTTTCTTACAAAAATCTTCTGCCCACAAATCATGACAAAAATCACAGAACTGTAGTTTTGAATTCCTCAGTGAGTCCAACCAGTACATGCACACACCAAATAGAGCCCTGGCTTCTCTCACCATACTCATGTTCTTCTGTCTCACCAAACCTCATGCCCAGCCTTTAGACCTTTGGCTTCAGCTGTCTAGCTTAGAGAGGTAGGTATCCCCCTCTGCTGCTCTCAGCCTTCAACCTTCTCTGGCTCAGGAAGATAAGAAGGCTAGCCCTTCACTGGCTTCTAGACAATTCCTCTCTCTTTTCAAGGAAGGGCTAAAGAGTACTCTCTGTGACTTTTACCAGGGACCTCCTTTAGTCTGCTGACAAGGCAGCTTTCAACTGCCCTTCCCCTGATTTTCTTTGCCAGTGGTGTTGTAGAAGTTTTTGTCTCAGACCTGAAGAAGAGCTCTGTGTAGCTTGAAAGCTTGTCTCCTTTATCAACAGAAGCTGGTACAATGAAGGTTAATGTCTCACCCACCTTGTCTCTCTGTTCCTGACTCACCCTCAGGCTACTGTTTCATTTACATGGCACAGGCGGCTTTACTTAAACCCAATTAGGAGACAGCTGAGAAATCACAGGTGGACTGGCCCTGTTCCCTCTTAAAGGGCCAATGTCACCCTGTGGCACACACAAATTGTATTTATCCCTCTGTACTTCACCTTTTTTCTTGTTTTTATTCAGTTGAAATTAGAAGATGTTGGAAGACAAAGAAATGTATCATGGAATGTTTATGTTAACCTCCCTTTCAATTAGGCAGTCAGGATCGAGAACTTATTCAGAGAAGAAAAGAGAGATACAGACAAGATCTAATGGAACAGATTGCTGAGCAACAGAGAAATAAGAGACGGTAATGGAAAGCCAGACTTAATGAAAATTAAAGTGGATTTTCTGGTTGTCTGTGAAATATATGCAAAAATTTATATTAAAATAATGTAAAATTATATTTCATAATCTTATATAAAGTGAAAATTTCTTATAAAAACTAAGTTGGATGCTTCTTTACATTATATAAAAATTCATATTTTTTTAAAAGTTCTTTTCCTGTTTGAAAATGTTCTCATTTCCCCATTTTGCTTGATGAAGTTGTTTGCACTACGCTAGACTTCTCCCACTTTGCCATATTTTGATGACTATCCTTTTTCATACAGTATATAGCCTATAAAATTCAAAGGTACCCTTTTAAATACTTTTTATAGCTTTGATCCCCTCTGCTTTGTAGTACCCTTCTGGAGGCTTAATAATCATACATATTTCTCTGTTGGCTTCGCTACTGTTTGTTTTTTTCCTTGGTTTCTAAAGTCAGGTTCTTAGACAAAGGTCCAAGTAGATGGGGTTGTAGTTGAGTGGAAAGACCACAAAATGTCTTTTGTTTCACATGCTGTGCACATTTGATAAGGGATCTGTAATATTCTTTCCTTTCACCCAAATTAGGAAAAGTCTTCGACTTCAAAAAAAGCACGAGAATTTCTGGCGTATATAGTGCAATTAAACATAATACTTTCTTGTTTACTTGTGCTTGCTGTACTAAGTGACGGTCTGGTTATGTAAAAAGGAAACAAAAATCTTTGTGAAACAGTGAAGGGGGGAGTTACTGTTATCAGAACTTTGAAAAAGTTCCTTATCAAATTAAAAATTGTAAAGGGAGACTATTCCTGGGATCTGACCTTACAGTACAGTGCTTGCTGTTGGTGTTTTTGAGCATCAGTTTGGATTTGATATTTATAACTTTCTTTTACGTCAAACTTCTGAGTGTACTGTGAAAAAATGTTTACTCCCAAAAAGCATTGGGAAAGATGATAGTGGAAAAAAACAGTATTTATTTGTTCAGGTATCCTGGGATACTATTGCTCTGATTATGCATTGTCTAAAAGTAACAAAACACTGGTGTATTCTGCTAAACCTGTATTCTGCTGGAGTTAAATGTCATTTTTGTTTTTGAGTCAGATGAGGTGGTATCTTATGTGACCTTATCTACAATAAGAAATTCCAGTTTTGTAGCTAAGTAAGGAAAATTAGATCTAATTTTTAAGTTTCTTTAAAAGAAGATCAAGCCTTAGGGTTTTCTTCAGCAGTTCACTTTCTGACTTCATCCTGTTAATCATTTATTAATAGTGAAAAGGAGCTTGAGCTCTCAGTTGCTGCTTCTGGAGCTCTGGATCCAGAGAAGGAGGTAAGAAAATTTAGCAGTCTGCTTTTCATTCAGACAGACCTTTTATTACATCATATGTGTTAACAGTGAATTTTTATGTTGAAAGCAAGATTTTATTGTGTGTAAAAGAAAGATCAGAAAGGGATTTCTCCCTGTCCCCAGTGTATTCCGGAACAGTTTGTTTAATCTCCTTACTCTGAAGCATCGGCAATAGCTATGGCTGAAGATGGGACATTGACTGGTTGGTTCTTGCTCACATAGTCAGGGTCTAACTGATAGTCGTTTGTGGGGTCAGGAAGGAATTTTCCTTCCTGATTGGCAATGCCTGTGATGGGCTTTCACTGTCCTTTGCCGTGTATGGACACTTGCCAAGGTTATGTGGGTATATCTCACAATCATTTCTCTGTCAGTGTGGGGTCCACGAGCACTGGTGTACGTTGGTCCCTCCTCTTCTCTGTTCCTGGCACATAATAGTCTAGTCCTCCGTGGATTGTAATACTTTGGTCTCATTTTGGTTTATGCGTTAATATACGGGTGCTAGGAAGCGTTGGTGGCCTGTTACATACACTAGGTCAGACTACACGATCTGTGGTCACTTCAGAGCTTAATCTCTAGACTATGATATGAAGAGAAATGTCTCTTTCCTAATTGGTCATTAGTGATGATAAAAAACCTAAGTCAAAGCTCTGTAAGAAAGATGTTAAATTTGATAAAACAGATACTCTATTTAAAAGGAAAAGTTGGAATTTTAAGATATTTACATAGATTAACATGCTGCAGGCTGTGTTGTTTGTGGAAGAGACATGTCTAATGTCTGATAGGAACTTGTATAGACAGGCGTCAGTGATCCGTCTGTGGGAGAGTGAAGAATACTGCTGACTATATTTGCCACTCACCTACTTCGCTTTTTAATAAAAAAAAATTCCATCTCTTATGCAACTGTCACCTTTGTGTAATGCCAATTTATTATTTCAAGTTGTATTTGTAAATATTTTTATTAATACATGTAACATTTTTCACAGTATGATAATGTATGCAAAATATTATATAGCTGTACATAAAATATCAATTCTTTTCTTTTAACTCTTACCAGCACAATATGGAATTAGTGTCATCTCCATCATTTTCTGCTTCATTAGAGCTATAACTAGCTTGGTTATCACATAATTTATTGTGCTTTGCAAAATATGTTTGCTATCACTCAAAGAAAATGTTCAATAGATACAGCAGAATCCCTTTACTGGTGATGTCTTAATGGATGGCTCTTTATTCTGGTTAAGCAAATTTGGTTGACACAGGACACTTACTTCTTCAGTAATGTTGGTGCTATTTTCTTGGGAGCTGCAAAACTGTGCCAACCCATCTGATTACTGAAGGGATCAGTAGATGGAGGAAGAGCTGTCTGCACAGGGATGAGGACAGAGCCTGTTGTGACTTGCTCAAAATTTCAGGAAGGGATAGCTGTGAGATACCATGTGTTTTGGTGGAGCATGCTGCAGTGGTGCAGTTGAGGTTGTGTTATGAGATTTGTTGACACGTCAACTTTTCTAGGTCCTCTTAAATCAACATGCTTAGATTTATTTGAAATTGATGTGCCGTGGGAGGATGCCCTGTACGTTCAGAAGAGACCCGAATTTGGAATCATTTAAGCCTGAGATACAAGCCCCAATCTCCCTCCCCAGATAGCACTCTAAAAAAGCTTCTAGGATGGTGTGTGTGTTTTTTTGTTGTTGTTTCTTTTTGGGTTTTTTTTTGTTTTTAACAAAGCTAGAGATCAAACTACTGATATGAAGCAGGTCACTTTTATACTCAATCTGATGAGTTTTACCCAAGGTAGTGCACAGCACCCTCTAAATCTTCGGGGGGCACCCCAAACTGAGAACAATTAAGAAACTGTATGTTTTTCTGCAGCATGCATGTGCCTATATACAGAAAAACGTCTAGAAGGTTTCTAGTCCCATAATTTTATATACTTTAGAGATTGACTTTTGTGAGCACTCTAAAATCCCAATTGTTACTCAGATTGCTTTGAAAGGGACTTTTGGGGGCTTGGTGCAGCATTGTTGATCCAGATTTGAGGCAATCTGGCTCAGGGGTCTCTGAGTTACAGGCCCACTCAGAATTTTTTTTTCTTGCTGGTATGTACCGTAACAGAAAGGTACATAGGACTAGATGAAAGACGGAATACTTGATGACTATGAACATGCCTTTCAGTTAACATAACTAAGGATAAATTAATTTCAGACCCTAGCTTAAACCAAAGAGTTCTAGATTAAGTGGCTGTTTTGTTTTGGGTGGGAGCAATGTAATCAAAGTATTTGGGGGGAAAATTAAATATGTAAATGTTTCTGGGAGGGGAGGAATACTAGGGGTAGAGGTGTTGGGGGTCATTAAGGGCCAGGATGTGGGCCTGCTGTGAGGAGAGTCCGTTTATGAGGAGAGAGATAAATGGGGATGGGTAGTTGGGGAGGCAAGAGAGTTGAGGAGCTCGTGTAAAGGAGGCATGGCACCCCCAACTCTACCAGTGCACCCAACCCCTGAGCACCCCCAGCTGTATCTGCCAGTGCTTGCCATCGCACTGCACTCCATAGCTATACCAGTGATCCCCAACCTTCCTGTATCCCCCAAAGTCTTAGGTGGAAAATAGACACGGGAATGTTTCTTGGGTACAGTTGGTGGGGCTGTGGGGATGCAGCCGCTGGGCTCCTGGGTCCCAGGCTGCAGGTGGGGCAGCTGCCGGGGCTACTCAGTCTCTGGCTGGGGACAACATGCCATCAGGCAGCCTCGACTATACACTGATGTAGTTTTTTGCATTTGAATATAGTTTGTGTGAAAGAGGAAGCTAGCAGCCAGGCGCCTTGCAGTAGTGAAGCACTTCAGATCCTCTGCATGTATCACAGTTAAAGTAGGATTGAACAGTACTTGTTGTAGGAGCAAACAGACACAATCAGCATGAATCTGAGACATACACAATCACTTGATCATCAGTAATTCAACTGAGGGCATCTCTATTAAGTAGAATTATTATCTTCATTAAGTAGCTGTTCATGCTATTAAATATTTGTAGGTTTAAATTTGCTCTCAGAGAGAGGTTCAACATTTGTTGGTTAAATAGAGTGTGTGTGTTTAATATGCCTAAAATAGCAAACCCTGAGTCATGGTCTACACTTAAAATTTAGAAAAACAACAGAGTCCCGTGGCACTTTTAAAGACTGACAGATTTATTTATCATATGAGCTTTTGTGGGAGAAAATCCCACTTCGTTTTCAAAGCGTCTGACAAAGTGGGATTTTCTCTCACTCAAGCTCATGCGATAAATAAATCTATTAGTCTTTAAAAGTGCCAAGGACTCTTGTTTTTCTGCAATAGACTAACACAGCTACCCCTTTGGAACTGAAAATTTAGGTTGACCTAGCTCACACTACTCAGCACTGTAGTTAAGCTGACCTAAGTACTGATGTGGATGTGGCTACCATCAATTTGGGTGACAGCTTACTTTTCTCACTGGAAATGTTTTTCTATCGACTGTAGGAAGGGTCTACACTATGTATCAAGGTAGCACGTCTAGTGTAGATGTGACGTAATGCACTTGTGGTTTAAAAAGTAAATTAATAAGTTGTTTCTAGGGATAAAATGGCCAACAGACATACTGTGTTATAGCCGCATCTTGAGTAAAACAAAAGATGCTGCTAGATTAAAATTTGACCTGATTACATTGGTACGGGGCTCTGGGAGCACACAGGTAATAACTCTCAACAAGCATGTTTGTGTGAAAAGAAGTTTCTATATGTTATTGATCAAGATACTAAAAGTTAAAAAAAGAAAAAGTGTTGAAGGAAAGTGTGTAGGACACTGTAATTAATTTTAAACCAAAATGTATATAAATGAAATCTTCTATTTGATAAACATTTGTAATTTTAAAGTTAAATATGATAAGCCTAAATATTAAATTCTAATAGGTTTTGAGAATTTAACAAATTTCTTTGCACCTGAATTCTCCAGTTTTGTTCGATGATAGAGAGAATACTAACATTATTGTATATGCTGTCTTGCAGCTAAGTGATGAGGAGGTAAACATTTAATATATTGCTGCTCTCTCGCATATTTTTATGCCAAGTTGATTATATAATACCCAGTTGGGTACGTAGTATTCAACAGCTTCTGGCATTGCTTGGTCCATAAATGCATGTTTAGTGAAGCATTTTGGGGTTAGGGACCAGCAAAATTGTTAAATAATTAATTCTACTTTTTCTTTTGAAATAGTTGAATAATCTTTACTTTCTACTAATTAGTTCATTAAAAAAAATATTTCTAATGTGCATCACATCTTGCAGGAAAATGTCTTTTGGGTGTATTACAATAATTTTAAATTTAGCTTGCATGCTTTTTGTATCTGCATGTTACTTTCATATTTCTTCTGAGGCTACCAATTATCAATAAACATTTAAAAATATAACAGATACCCTATATTTTAAAAAAAGCTGTAATTTTTGTTGATTTGGAAAATCTAATAAAAATATAACAAAATATCTTCTATTTCTTTCTCTTTAAATGATAATGTTTTAAAATGTTTATTGTTAAGTCTCAATATTTATTTCTTTTTCAAATTGAACTGTTACAGAGCTAGTATTTTTCTCTGAAGCATTCTTTCAAGAATTTACCTAAATATAACAGGCATCAAAATGCTATTGATACAGAAATCCGGCCATTTTAGATACTAGTACAGGCCACTGAAAATATATATATTCTAGATGTTGCAATCATTTATTTCTTAGAAAACCCACAAGACCTTGGTTTTAGTGACATTATGAAGGTATGTGTGTAAATGTACGTTTAAGTGTATTTTTAAACATCTTGAAAAGATAAATTCTATTATAAGTGTATATTTGCTGATAACTACTAGAAATGTGACAGTTGGGGAGTAGAGGAGAGTTTAGCACTATACAGTTGTGGTTCAAAATACCTATGGAATAATAAATTAACCACAATTTTTCTCTTTAGCCTAACAGACTGAAGCAGTTCAGTTTGACAGCAAGAGCTTCTGAAGAGAAGGCACCACCTGAAAGGCCCAGAGTTGCCTTCCAAACTCCTGTACCTGTACCTACTGTTTCACCAGTGAATGAGGACTTTCACAGAGGATTATCTAATACCCTTGGTGAAATAGTGGCTCCCAGGTGTTTGGCTATAATTTTTACTTTGATTGCATTTTTGATAATTTGGTAAAATAGGAGTTCTGTGGTTACATGCATTATTACCTTTCATAACATCTGCAAATCCAGACCATTGTGGTGTTTTTTCTCCCCCTCCTAATAACTATCTTAGGGTGCATCTACACTTACAAATTAAGTCGATTTAAACTTGCTTAAATCGACTTAATTTAATCTGCGTTTACACTACGGTTTCCTTAAATCGACTTAATCTGCTGCTTAAGTCGACTTAAGGAAATTTAAAGTCGACTTTATTAAACCTGGTTTAAAGTTGACTTTACTGACTAAGTCAATTTAGCCAGTGTGGATGCAAATTAGCCCTAAATCGACTTAAAGTTGATTTAAGGGCTCCAGGGCTCCCCCACTGCCCTCCCTGCCATGGTGGCTGGCACAGCCAGAGCCTGGCATGCCCCCCCCCACAGGGCAGGACACAGCCCTGCCCACCCCGCTCCTATGCCCTGCCAGTGTCCATGTCCTGCTCAGCCCCCATTGTACCCAGGTACAGTGGGGCAAATTCTGAGCCCCCTGTCACCGTGGACCAGTCCCAGGTCCACCTAGCCCCTAGAAGTCAACTTAGGCATCCAGTGTGGACACTCTAAGTCAATTTGGCAAAGTCGACTTAAATTTATAGTGTGGACGTGCTAAGTTGACTTAACAAAGTCGACTTAAAGTCGACTTTAAGTCGACTTAGCAAAGTCGACTTATTTGGCCAAGTGTAGACATAGCCTAAGAGTGAAAGCAAATATTTTCAAATTTTTATTTTGTAAGTTAGCAAAAAATATTATCTAGATGTAATAAAATAATAAACTTCTAATGAATATACTTGTTTCTCTAGATCTCATTTTATTCATATATATACATGAGCACATGTACTCGCTTGCACGTGCTCGTGTTCTCTGTGATTTTTGCCTTGTCTACGCTACATGGTTAGACTGATGTAAGTTGTCTTGTGTTGACCTAGATATGGAAGTATCTTCACTTAAGTGCCTCTGTACACCGATTTAATAACACCATTTCCCAGAGCAGTATAGAGTGACAGTCAATTTAACTA
Organism: Pelusios castaneus; assembly: GCA_007922175.1. NCBI lineage: Eukaryota > Metazoa > Chordata > Testudines > Pelomedusidae > Pelusios > Pelusios castaneus. Next base: position 750,355 of record ML685897.1, read on the forward strand.
AGCCGATTCAGTATCAGCGTAGACACCGTTGCTTATGTCAACTGTTACTGGCCTTCAGGGGCCATCCCACAGTGCCCCACACTTTCAATACAATTGGTGCAAGTGGTGAGGATGCATTCTGCCGACACAAGGAGTTCAGTATGTGTGCACACAAGCAATTTAATAGTGTGACAGCTGTATACTAACATATAAGGCAGGTTAACATAATTTTGTAGGCCTTAATCTTTTCAGGTGTATGTTTTGGGGGTTTTTTAAGGCATGTTTCAGGTGTATGTTTTGGGGGTTTTTTTAGGCATGTTTCAGGTGTATGTTTTGGGGTTTTTTTTAGACATGTCTCAGTTGAGAAATTTTGGGGCTATAGTGGTAAAAATCACAACACTTTCTTAGTGCATGTTTGAATTGAGTTATCCTGTCATGAGCTGTAGATTTATTAAGTCTATCTTGACATTTTCATATTGTGGAGGAATTTAATTGAGATGGGTCTGTGTATTACAAAAATCGAGGCAGTACAGTTTCACAGTTGCAGCTTTGTGTTTTAAATGTGAAAAGTATATATTACCGCTGCCTGGTTAGAATACTAGACATAAAGGATGTAAATCTTAAATTTAAGAAATGGGTACTCTGTCTTGTGTTTGATTTGGGGATTGTGGACTAGAGTCCTAATTGTGAGGACCAGATTGCGCATAGCCCTTAAATGGATGAGTAATGGGGGGATGAGGGGTGTACAAGGACCCTTACCATTACCCACTCCTAGCTTCTGTAAGAGCCAGTAGGATTGCAGCCCTTGTGGATGGGGATGTATAGTGTATAGGGACTGCTCCATTATTGCTCTTCAAGAGTGTGTCTTACAAGGCACAATCAGGTCCTCAGAGAGAAGTCTTAACTTAGCTAATTTTAGAACTTTCCTGTACAGTGACTTCTATAATTTTCTTTTTGTCTTGCTTTCTCATTTAGTTGAAGAATAAAACATAAAAAAGGTCTTGTCCCTTTCTTTTGATACAGGATTGCACCTCTGCCTCCACCTCCACTACCAACTTTGACAGAAAACTACAGAACTCCTTATGATGAGGCATATTATTTCTATGGGGCTAGAAATCCTTTGGATCCTAATCTTGCATACTGTAAGTTGACTGCTTGACAAACCTCTAACCAAAGAACCAAAACTGAAGCAAAATTTATTTTCTGGGTGGAGGAAGGAATAAAGGAAGAAACAACAGCTTGAAGTAAAAAAATTTGTCCTGGTAACTAAATAAAATAGATGAAGGGAAGTTTCCTATACAGATTATATTTAGTAGTGAATTAAATTTGAATTAGTGAGGGGGTGAGAACTTTCAAAAGTGCTAGAGAATAGATCCATTGACTTTCACTGTAAATTTCTTCCCTCTATGAAACCTAACTGTTCATGAATCATGATTTTGGAGTATTTTTAAGCTAGGGATAAATAATGAATCACTTCTATATGGTACAATTTTCTTTATGAAAACATTTCTACAAAGAAGACCAGTTCCGTTCGAGGCCACAGATTCTTTTAATTTTAAAAACTTCGAAACGCAACTTCTTACCATTTCTGTAGACTGATAGCACACGATGATTAAGCTTGAAATTAGTTTAGAGTTTGATGGCCATTTCATTTAAGTGTTTTAAAATTCACAGGCATAATTGGATTGGCTTGAAAGCAGCTGTGCTTCCTTGGGGTCTGTGTTGGGGTTAGCAGTTCAAATTTGAGGTTGTTTGAGCAAGGGGTTCCCAAAACACAACTCACCCCCCCCCCATCAGAATTGTGAAGTTCTTTTAACTTTACACGTATGGGGCTCAAACTATGGCTCTGATTCTTCTCAATCTGCTATCACCCACTTGGGATTGATTTTTAGCTATTGCACAGACCCTCTCTACCCTTTTGAGGAAGTTCTAGCCAAAGAAAGTCATTTGTGCAAATGCTACAGAATGGGGTTTGTTGCATATCAGTGTGTTTGTAGCAGACTGGTGAGGTGAGGTAAGTATGTGACTCAGTCTGACATGCTGCGCCCCCAGAACCTCAGCAGTACCCAGATGCTGTAAGTTCAAGTCCTGCACTTGGCAGTTTTCTGAAAATATGTGTTATGCATATTAATTGATCTCTGACTATGTTCTGTAAGGGCTCTTTCTGGAAGATGTTCTTGACAGCAAAGCTTCTGCTTTAAGTGCCAGTATTTCAAAGTCTAAATACTCAGGTTTTATTTTAGAAGTATTATCAAAGATAATAGCTTTAATTAAGTAGAAAGAAGATGGAAGACTTTATTAAGCATGCCTCCTCACCCATTTCTTGAACAATGGGACAGGTGTGGACAAAGAAGAGCAAATAGGTATTCTTATCAGTATCAGCATGATCAAAGGGGTTTCTAAGCATCAGGAAATGCATCAATAATAGAGAGCTTATTCTAAGGACTGCCATTAATGTCAACATTGAGTAATGCGGCAACAGGATATTTTTGTCAAGCAGGACAGTATCTTATGAAATAAGCTACTACATCATAACTTATCATGAAGAATAAGAAAAACAAATTTCTACAATAATCCAATCTACATAAACCAGTTTTTCATACTCATCAATTGCACCCATCAAAGTGCTAACGTTTCTTTAAAATTGGGGTTCAAAGGGAAATCAGACTCTGGAGACCTTTATTCACATGAACAACAATCAGATCACATGTGACATGATATTTTGCCCTATAAATTGCCATAGAAAAATCAAGTGCACAAATGACAGTAAACATTTTAAAATGATCACTAACCCAAAAGGCAGAGTTTCTGCATACCCTTTTTACCCCTAATAAAATGGAAATCCTTTTGCTACAGCCCCACTCTAATTATTGCTGGACTACATTAGAGCTAGAATAGAATTAATGGTGCAAGTTGGGTCATTAGTTCAAGGAATTCCTCAATACAGGCCACCTCCATCAGATAAATGATTTTAATAATCAGAGTGCTCCAACATCAATAGGGAGATGTTCTTGAAAACTGGTATGCTGCCAGATGGGCTGGGGTACAATTCGTGATGCAAATTTGGGGTTATTTGAACAATGGGTTCCCTATATAGATCTCCCTGGATTATAAACTCTTAATTTTCATTATTCTCTAAAAGCCATAGTGAGATTGTCTCAAATACTGGTATGCCACAACAGGGACAGATAGAGACTTTGGGAGAAAGGGGGAGGAGAACACTGAAATGAATGTCATGTTATACCTCTGACCTATTATTTCAGCTTGTATTCATCCGTGGGATTTACTGATTCACCTGAGAACATCCCATTGAGATGAATGAACCCACTTCATACCTCCACAATCCTCCTAGGCTGCAGAGGTTTGTGCAGACCCCTATCCCCTCACACGCCACATAGAGTATGGAGTCTGGGGCTTGGCACCATTCCCTCTTGTTGCCTCCAGATGGTAGATGTGCTTCTCACAGGCCAGTGTTTATCACCTTCCTTCCTCTTCATGGCTCCTTCAGCCATTTTAGAGGCCAGATGGAAGGCAGAGCTGGTGCTGATGGCGATGAATGGTTCTAACTGCAGAGAAAGAAGGGGTCCATGGTGGTGCCGATGCATCTCTTGTATTTGCCTTTTGTAGCAAATTGCTGCAGGTAGTCCTGCCGGGTGTCAACACAGCTGTCTCTGGTTGGCATGCAGACAGACAAATGAGAGAGTATGGTTTTGTGAGACACACTATATCAAGTAAAATGGCACATTTACTTAGGCATTCCTCATATCTGCTTATATAGGACAGACCTGGCTGAAACATGCAGTACAACTCCAGTGACTTTTGCTAGCTCCAGAGAAGAGTTAAGATTGCAGGTTAGGACAGGATGGTAACTCTGGATTTCACAGTTTTCAGAAATTTAAGTCTTAGGTGCATTTGACTTTCTGGAAAGGAGGCTCAACCTTAATTCCGGTTTTAGTTTTTTGGGCAATGTATTATATTTTCCTTTAGGTAATACAAATATGTGTCCATCTCCACGCTAGATTGAAATGGACTGTCTTTTGCTGTTTAGATGGCACAGGAATGATGGGAATGCAGCCTGCACCTAATATTGAGGATCTTTCAAGGAAAGGACCAGCAGATCAAGCTGTGTAAGTATTAGCTATATTCATTTAGTATAGTTTTAACTTCTGGTGTATTTTGCTGACAGCGATACTTCTTTGACAGATGGTATTAAAATTAATTCTCCTAACTTCTGGTCATGAGTTTCTGATCTATCCTTGAATATATTAATTTATCAATGGATACTTAGAGTAATAGAGACTGATTAGCTGTGAAAAAAAAATTCTCATGTTTCACCGTTGTGTTTCAAGCAGAAAATAGTTTTTTTGGCATTTAATGTTATTTTCTTAATTTTTTTTTTTTAATTCAGAAGTAACATTGGAGTGAGGAACACAGGTAGTAGACCAAGAAGTCTAGGAATATTTCCTGAAGAAAAACCAAAGTCCTTTAAGGAGTCAATTTTATCTTATCAACAGGAATTGCAACAGCAGGTATTAATTCATTAGATTAGGTTCTTGAAACTTCTTTTTAAAGTAAGTGTGTGTGCGTGCGTGTGTGTGTATGTGTGTGTAAAAAGATCTCTTGAACAAACACGCTTAACTTGCAAGTAAAAAGTTTGTTTTCTTAACAGCTAGCTGTACAAATTAACATCTGAAAGTAATACTGTGTTCATTCTTGTTCATGCATCATTACCAATTATAAATATTCTGCAGTTGGAGCTTAGCTTACTGTGCGGTTGATAAAGTATTTTGTGGAATAGAATTCAGTCTACTTTCCTTTGGACATATGGGCTCTGTCAGGTGCTTGGTAAAACTTTGCTAGTAAAATTGAACAGCTATGACTCTTAATACAAACTGGAACAGGTGTCTTTTGCTTTTTCCACATAGTAATTTTCCTGACTGTAACCACGCTTTACTACTTAATTGCAAACTTCCATGTACAGTGGCAAAGAGCAGACTGAATATTAACATGCCTGGAAATGTGGTGGTTCTACTATTGATGAACTATTAAAAAGCCATGAGTAATAGCAGTGTAGTCAAATATGCCTTTTTACCAACAGTGTAGCAGAAAGATATGTTCTTTTTTTTTTTTTTTTTTTCCTCCTCTAAATTTAATCAGTATTCTAGATTAGTCAGACTTTACCAAAGCACAGAATCCCTTTTGGTCCAAAAGATGCTTAATTACCACCACTAATTTTACCAATCTCTTTCATCTTTTGCATTTTAAAAGTTTCCTTCTTGCACCATTTCTAGTTCATGACATACTTCTTACTGTCAAACACTTGGCATGAGGGGTTGAAATATAAGTTTTTCTGATTGGAAAAAATGCAAAACCAGCTTCACTTTAAATAACTCAGAAATTAAAGGTGAAATGGGGACGGAAGGAAAAAATCTCCCCTGTTGATGGCCTGTCTATGTGAAAAAAGTAGTGAAGCAAACAGAGACAGCTGCTGTTGAGCTCCTTTCATCCCCCCAAGCCTCCCTCCCGCCCCCCAAGCCTTTCACAGATTGGATATCAACTGAAAAGCTGCCATCTCTGAAGTGAAAGGTAGTGGCCAAATAGTACACAGCATTCTTCTTCTTCAGTCACTAAGAGAGCCAAAAGTTGATAAAGACAAATGAGAAAGACATTGTCACTATCTTGAAGAGTTTGCAGTCTAATTAAGCATATGGCTGTCAAGTTGAGGGAAAAGGATGCAACAGTTATAGCAATGAGAGCCTGTGGTAACTTGTGTTTGTTGCATGGATCTTGCTGGTTAGGGTTATCTTATCACTAAACAGATAACGGCAACTTGTAATCTGATCAGTTTTATAGGGGTTTGAAGTAATTTCAAGTACTGCACTTGTTCTTAGCTTCTCTTGGTACTCTTTATTGTTTCACAGTCACATGGTCCTAATCTTTATTCTTGATGCTGTGTGAAAGACCATGGAAAGAGATGAAACTGACTAATTTGTGATTGGTATGAGACAGGAATAATGACTGTCCTAGACTTGGAAGTTTTGTAGTACATGTGTCACTGTGATCTGTTTGTCATCTATATATCTGAGTTTGCCTTATGGAAGAAGTGTATGCTGAAGATGCTTACAGAGTGTATTCAGTCTGCTCCCTGAGTTCATTACTTCCATATATATATAATATATCTCAGAAGTTTGTGTAATTGAATTTTATCTTCTCTTTAGATAAAAGAAAGGGAAGAACGGCGCAGACGAGAGAGAGAGGAAAAGGAACGATATGACGCTAAATTAGAAGCTGACATGAGAAATTACAACCCTTGGGGAAAAGGTGGTGGTGGTGCTCCTCTAAGAGATGCAAAAGGAAATCTGATAAGTATGTATGAAAATGTGGGTCTTCTCTTTAAGACATCTATTTGTTTCTGCTCTTTAAGTTACTAGTTTTATTCCAACAAACATTGTTATTCTTTGTACAACATCATTGATGTACATGTCACTTCACAGGCAAGTAAGAACACTTGGCCAGTACCCCTAGAAGTGTGCAATTCTAGGGATCAAATCATGTTTGTGTTACTTAAGGGAGTAGTTTCACTGGCTTCAATGGAACTATTTACACAAGGAAGAAAAACAGGATTTAATCCTAACCAGATGTATAATTTAACAATAAATGACAGTAGACAAGTAGAATATTGCTTGATGTATTGCTTTTGCATTAATTACAGTAGAACTGACCAGTCATATACACTCCTCATTTGTAACTGGAAGTACACAATCATGTAGCAGCATAGACAAAAATCCCCCCAAAACACAGTAAAGTACTTTGTACAGTTAAACCTAAATTACTAAAAAAAAAAAAGGGAGAACAACATTTTTCTTCTGCATAGTAAAGTTTCAAAGTTGTATGAAGTCAGTGTTCAGTTGTAAACATTTAAATGAACAACCATCCTGTTTTGTTCAGAGTTAAGGACATTTCTGTTACAAACAACATCCATTCCATAGGTGTCCATATCTCTGTATTGTATACTGATTACTTATATACTGATTAGAATTCCCAGATAACACTGAGGTTAGGTAGTTGGTTGTCCCAAGATCGGGCCCAGTGTTATTAAAATAGAAGTTTATTTGGGAACCCCAGTGTGCACTGTTATAACACTCACATTTAGGAGAAGCCTTTTATTATTTTTTATTAATAGAGTTTTATTAATAGAATTAGCAAAGTTACAAACAGTCCAGTGCAGCAAGGTAGATATAGTACAGCATGTGCATCCATGCATCCATATGCTCTCACTATCCCTTTCCAAAGGAACAAAAGTGTTAGTTGTTATCATCATCATCATCATCATCATCATCATCATCATCATCATCATCATCATCATCATCATCATCATCATCATCGTCGTTTTATCATCTTTACACTGATGCCACTATGCCTAATGCATATTCATAGGGACTTCTCTCTTTTTCCTTATTTGTTTCCTCAACATTCCTACTAATGTTGAGGTGCCTTTCTCCACCAGAATAATAATATCTTTACCTTAAGTTTATTAACATATACATCAGTTAGTTACCATGGCACTCAGTGGTCAGACATCTGCTAATGTTCCTAACTTAAAATATCCCAAGCTGGTATAAACAAGCATCTTGTGGTTACCATTTGACAGTTTAGTCATTACAGCATTCTGTCTTGTGTAACTTATGATCTAGATCTAGAAGATTCTAAGGTTACTCCTTGTTAGCTACTTATGCAAAAGCTTTTGGGCCTTATGTCTGGTTTAACTAAGCTAGGCTATGTCTACACAGGCAATTTAAGTCGACTTAAGGAGGGTTGAGAAATTGTATAGGGTTGAGAAATTCCTGATGCAAGGCACAACACAGTAAAGGAAAAATTAGTATTTGTGGCTCAGAGCATGTTATCTCTCTGAATCTGAATTAATATTTTTACAGTGCACAATATTTGAATTTGCAGTTCTTGTTTCTTGGTGCACAAAGACATTGACATAGCTGTTTGGTTTAGGTTGAATCACATTCTCTCTGACACTGTAATTCTAGCATTTGAAATGAATGACCAATAAAAGACGGGAGAATTTCTGAAGTGTATATGCATTGTTTCATTATTACATAAAACCTGCAATATAACACTGAATTAGAGTACTTGATACCATCAATATAGAATACTGCTAAATTCAAGAGCAAAGCAGTCTATTTGGAAATTAAGACTGATCAACATTTTCAAAACTGTGCGCCTAAAATTTAGGAGTTTTAGGCACTCAGTTTAAAAAATTTTGGCCTAAAGATTTTCTATCCACAGCTTTGTGTGAAATGACAAAAATATGTTCTATGGGAGTATGAGTTACTACTCCCATGTATATGAATTACTTTCTATTGTACATCATGTTCTTTTTTTTTAATCCCAGTGAAAATGTCTGTTGATTTGGTTTGTGTACTATGTGTATAGTAATTTGTAAGTAGCTGTTTCTAAGAGAGGAATATAAAGCTCTGGGAATATGTGTTTTTAAATATCCAGACAAATTAAAAATTGTCAGTAACATATTACAACTGCCCTTAAAATTGGTTTAGTTTAGCTATTATTCTTTTCCAGATATTTGATAATATAACAATTGCTCCCTTGTGGCATTCTCATAGCACTTTATAGGTTTCCATTGGCAATTTCTCACTTTTGCCTTCTAAATATTTTGCAACAAATAACTGATTCCTTTTTAAAAACATTGAAGAGAATCATGAAATTCATAGATTGATAGGCTGCTTTGAGGAATCCTTATGTATCTAGAGATTTTTATATTATATTTTTGATGTCTCGAATATCAGGAGTGTTCATTACAGGATTCTTTAAAGGAAATTATTTGAATCAGGTTAGGTATGGAAGTAATTCATTGATTGGCAAAGAAAAATCTGAATTAAATTTTCTACTGTTATATACAATTAGCATCAGTTAATAACATTTTCCATTAAAACATTGGCCTTTGAACTATAGCATGATAATTTGTCACTTCGATTTTCTGCTCTGATTTGCAGCAGTGGAACTCAAACTGATGTTTGAATAAGTAGCTCTGTTGATTTGAGACAAAAATGTTACAGTGGTCAAGATTAATAAAGGTGATTAACGATTTTGGGTGCCTCAGGTTTTTGTTTGACACCTTACAGGGGCCAGTTTTCAGAGGGTAGGGGCATGACACTTTCTGAAAATAAGAACTTTTTAAGTTGTCATATTGGGCACCTCATAATTGTGACTTATGAAAATGGTGTCAAGTGTCTTCAGAGTAATGAATACAGCGCATGCAAATTTTGTTGAAAAATCTGTTTAAAAAAATCACTAGATAAATTTCAGTCCTGGTATAAGTTTGAGCATACCACATATTGTGAATGTTTGTTTACATACCACATAGAAGTAGCTGAATTATTAATATAGATGAGAACAACAGGTAACATTCAACATTCTTAGGAGAAATGAAATAAATAATATAGATACTCAGTAATATTAAATCAAAGTATTTTAGAACCTTTTTTTTTTTAACAGAGGAAGATATTGGAAACATAGTCAGAACACATTGTGTCAACTCTGTCATGCTTCAAGCTTTTTACCTTTGCTTTTTGTGGTGTTTTCTGATTTTTACTGTGAAGGGTAATTGCTGACAAAAGCGTTCTGGGTAAAAAGTTGTTTGTAATTTTATTTCCTCTTTCAGTAAGATACAGATGAGCATAGCTGAGCATTTCTCTTTCTTTTAGCTCACATCGGGTTTTTTAAATTGAATCTTTTGTTCTCATAGTTTGTGTGTCTTGAAAGTAGAGCTAGTGAAATATTTCTTGTTTTGAAGACTGTATAGTACATGTGCCTCTTGTGGGAATAAAATATTATAAATAGCTGTTTCCCCTCTCCTTTAGCTGACTTGAACATGATGCACAAGCAAAATGAAGATGCATATCATAATCCAGAGACAAGACACTATGAAGATAAAAGGGCTATTGTATCGGTCGACCAAAGACTGGAGAACGCAGAAGCGTCTACAAATAAAATAGCAGGTTTTAAGAATATTATATTATCAGTTATAAAATTATTAGGTTTGAAGCTCTTGTTCATCTCTTCTCTTCTGTCATCACATAAAACTGTCAGTTATGCCTGCTTTGTGAGAGGCACCGTCTCACTCTTTTGCAACAGTGCTCTTGCCTTAATGTCCTTGGAAGCACAGAACATTTGTTTACTCATCTGTATTTCCTCACTAATAATAATGCTTATTTTCTAGTAATAATATTAGAGTAGTACCAAACAGCCCAAATTAGTTTCAGGGCCCAGTTGTGCTTGACTGTAAAAAATATTGAGATGATGTCTCTCCTAGAGAGCTTCCTGTATTTATACTTTTCTCTTAAATGCTACAGTGAAATAAGATGATAGAAGAAAAGATAACAAAGAATGGGAAGAGGGAGAGCCTATGGGAAGTATCTTGTAATAAATGCAAAAAAAAAAAAAATAGTATAATACTGAGATCAGGAAAAGTTTAATTTAGAGCTGAATTCACAAGGTAAGTTATACTCCCATCTTCATATGCATTATGATTATCTATAATTATATGATTTCCATTCAAGATCATGATTGGGATCCACCTAATTATAGGCAGTAAGGGAAATAAACAACCTTGAAGTCTATATGGGTTATGGGGAACTCGTATGAAGAGGTGAGTTTTAGAATTAAACAAACAGATGTTCTTCTTCGAGTGATTGCTCATGTCAATTCCAACTCAGGTGTGTGCGCGCCACGTGCACAGATCGCCGGAAAGTTTTCCCCTTGTCCATCCGCAGGGACGGCTGCGGCCACCGGAGGGCGCCCACCAGCCCCTACATATATAGCCCAGCCGCCCCTGCTTCCCTCCAGTTCCTTCTTACCGCCCTGACGGTCGCTGGAACAGCCTACTAGCTCGTGTAGCTCTCCCCTTAGTCAGTTACTGTACCTAGTTCCCTAGTTAGTTAGTTAGAAAAGTTATATTAGAGGCAGGAAGCAGAAGCCATCCGGGCCTAGGGCCCCGTACCGGGGCATGCGTGGCTTCAAGGCCTGCTTTTCATGTAGCAAATTTATGCCCAAGGACGATCCGCACTGCTCGTGTTTGAGGTGCCTAGGGGAGTCCCATTTAAGAGACAAGTGCAGGATTTGCAAGAGCTTCAAGCCCAGGACTCAGAAAGAAAGGGAGCAGAGACTGAAGCTCCTCATGATGGAGGAAACACTCCGCCCGATGGAAGCCGGGGACTCCAGTGCCGGTAGGGCCCGATCGTCGCACGGTACCCCCATGGCGGTGAAGAGTAAGGACTCTGATAAAGAGCCCCGGCACCGCGGCACCGCACATCCCGGTTACGGGACACCGTCGGCACCGATCGCGCTCCCCGGTACCGGCAAAGAGAAGGAAAGGGGAAGGGGATCCTTCGCCATCAGGCAAGCCGGCCAAGGCAGGGCCTAAAGTGCGGCCCGAGGTGGGGCACTCGGCCCAGGCTCCGTGATCAGCGGCACCGTCGACTCCGGCCCCGGAGCAGGGGCTGTCGAGTCCGGTATCTGAGCCCTCTCCTACGCGAGACATCCTGGAGGAGGACCTCCAGCTCCCCTCCACACCAGAGACCTTTGAGGCGGCAAGGGAGCTGATAGAGCACACGGCACCGACGCCGCCCTCCAGCTCAAAGCCGGCACCGGAACCCTCACCGAGATCCTCGGTCTCCTCAAGGGGAAAGCCAACACCCTTGATTCCCCCTCCGCGGCACTGCTCTCTGGCCCGGCACCGGCGAAGCCGAAGTCCCCCAAGGGCCGAGCCCCACCTCGACCAAGGTCCCCTCCGCACCGGTCCCCGGTACCGCCGATGGGTGTGGCAGCGGCGGGAGCCCCTCGATACTGTTCCCCACGGCACCGAGAGCCTTCGGGGGCAAGCGCAAAACGTCCAGCGTTGGACAGGGCGCGGCACCATTCCCCGGCACCGACTGGCTCCGTTCCTCCATGGTCCCCCAGAAGCCGCCTCTCCTCAGAGTCTGAGGAGGACTCGGGCGCTGGTAAGTGGCAGAGACACTCCGCACAGCAGTGGCCCCAATGGCAGATGCCCCCTCAGTGGCCCTTTTGGACTCCTTGGGCCTACCACCAATCACAGGGCTCGTGGTCAGGTCGCTCCCATTCTAGGGACCCCCAGGCCTTACCGTCGCAAACGGCGAGTGCTCCCCCGGACCTCAGGGGGGACTCTGATGCAGACTCTGTCAGAACAGAGAGCCATGTGACACATGGGGGGCAGGAGTCCATAGCCGACCGCCGGTCACTAGAGGACACAGCGGGAATCCTCCACTTCCCCCCCAGACGAGGCGGTGGCTGGCACCACCCCAGTATCGCCCCTGGACGATAGCAAGGCTCACCAGGAGCTCCTCAGGAGGGTGGCCAAGAACATGGGGATCCAGGCAGAGGAGGTAACGGAAGAGGCGGACCCTATGGTGGACATCCTGGCACCGGAGGGCCCCTCCAGAGTGGCCCTGCCTTTGATAAAGACCATAAGGAATACCACAAGGACCTTGTGGCAGACCCCGGCCTCAATCCCTCCTACTGCCAAAAGAGTGGAGCGAAAATATTTCGTCCCCGCGGAGGGGCACGAACATTTCTACACTCACCCGCCACCGGGATCGCTAGTCGTGGCAGCAGCCAACGAGAGGGAACGCCAACGGCACCAAGGCCCATCCCCTAAGTCAAGGGACACAAAAAAGTTAGATCTCTTCGGAAGGAAGATCTACTCTACCGGAGGCCTGCAGCTAAGGATAGCAAACCAGCAAGCTATCCTTAGTCGTTACACTTTTAACTCCTGGTCGGCTCTGGAAAAATTCTCAGCCATGGTGCCCCAAGATTCTAAGGCAGACCTCTCGGCGATGGTAAAGGAGGGAAAGGTCGTCTTGAGAGCCCTCCTCCAATCGGCACTGGACGCAGCGGATGCGGCGACCAGGGCAATGGCGTCAGGCGTCACGATGAGGCGCAGCGCGTGGCTCCAGGCATCGGGGCTGCCCTATGAGGTCCAGACAACCATTCAGGACCTTCCGTTTGAGGGACAGGACCTCTTTTCGTCCCAAACGGACGCCAGGCTACAGAATCTTAAAGACTCACAGGCCATGCTGAAATCCTTGGGTCTGCACACCCCAGCCACGCAACGGCGCCCGTTCCGCCTGCGGACACCCCAGAGACCCTTCCAAGCTAGGGGGGACTCGACCAGGTGCGGGGGTTGCAATAACCATCGGCCAACCCAGAGACCCTCGGACCAGTCCAGAAACCGCTCTCGGGGTCGACCCGGCCCTAGAAAAAACTTTTGAGAATACGCCCGAGGACGACGTAGCTCTCATAAACTGGATCCGTGCCCCCCCGCCACTCTTGGGTGCCAGACTAACCCGGTTCTACCGTGCATGGTCCAATATCACATCGGACCAATGGGTCCTGCGCACGGTCAAGCAGGGTTACTCACTCCAATTCTTGGTTGTACCACAAAATCGCCCACCCCACCCTTCCTGGCCCCCATGCGGGGACCCCTCTCACGAGCACCTCCTCAACACCGAGGTGGAATTGCTGCTGACATCAGGGGCGATAGAGGAGGTCCCAAGAGACAGAAGAGGGAAGGGGTTTTACTCCCGCTATTTCCTAATCCCCAAATCAAAAGGGGGTCTTCGCCCCATCCTAGACCTGCGTGGTCTCAACAAGTTTCTTCTAAAGAAGAAATTCCGGATGGCCTCGCTAGCCTCCATTATCCCGTCCCTGGATCCGGGGGATTGGTACGCCGCCCTCGACTTAAAGGATGCATATTTCCACATCGCAATCCTACCAAGACACAGACGCTTCCTCCGGTTCACGGTGGGACACCGCCATTTCCAGTTTGCGGTCCTGCCCTTCGGCCTAGCAGCAGCTCCCCGGGTATTCACAAAGTGCCTAGCGGTAGTGGCCGCCTATTTAAGGAAACGGAACGTCCAGGTATTCCCTTACTTGGACGATTGGCTCCTAAAAGGCCACTCCCCACAAGAGATCAGGTCGCACCTCGAGGTGGTCAACGCGACGTTCAGCAGCCTCGGCCTCCTGATCAACGAAAGGAAATCCACGCTGGTCCCAGCTCAATAGAGTTCATTGGAGCGGTATTGGACTCGCGGAAGGCTCGTGCCTTCCTCCCAAAATCCAGATCCCGAAAACTAAGGGAATTAATCGGGGATCTGGTAAAATACCCCATGACCCCGATCAGGGTCTGCTTGAGGCTCTTGGGTCATATGGCCTCATGCACATACGTGGTGAGGTACGCCCGGCTTCGGATGAGGCCGTTACAGGCGTGGCTGGCCCAGGTTTACCGGCCTTCCAAGGACTCTCTGGATTCCGTGGTATATGTCCCCCAACATGTCCGGGATACACTCCAGTGGTGATGCACCCGGAGCAACTTAGGAGAGGGCCTCCCCTTCTAGGAACCAGCTCCCTCGGCGACTCTGGTTACAGACGCTTCGGACCTGGGATGGGGAGCCCATCTGGGCAGCTTGGAGACCCAAGGAAGATGAGGTCAGTCGGAGGTCCACCTTCACATCAACCTGAAGGAGCTGAGGGCCGTTCGCCTTGCCTGCCAGGCCTTTCGGGACCAAATGAAGGGCAAGACAGTAATGGTGCAGACGGACAATACCGCCGCCATGTATTATATAAACAAACAGGGTGGAACTCGCTCCTCTCCCCTATGCAAGGAAGCCCTCGCGCTATGGGACTTCTGTATAGCCCATTCGATCTATCTAGTAGCAGCATACCTCCCCGGTCGCCAGAACTTGATCGCGGACGACCTCAGCAGGCGTTTCATGACACACGAGTGGTCGCTCCGAGAGGACGTGGTAAGGAGCATTTTCCGCAAGTGGGGAGTTCCCCAGATAGACTTGTTCGCCTCGGTGATCAACAGGAAGTGCGAAACCTTTTGCTCCTTCCGGAACCGCGACCCGGGGTCACAAGCAGACGCGTTTGCGATTCGCTGGGACTACCATCTGCACTACGCGTTTCTGCTGACGCCCCTCATCCACAAGGTACTGCTCAAATTGAAGCAGGACAAGGCAAAGGTCATCCTCATAGCGCCGGAATGGCCCCGCCAGCACTGGTTCTCGATGTTAAGGAACCTGTCGATAGAAGCTCCTGTCTCGTTGCCTCTCTTCCCGGACCTAATATCGCAGAACCAGGGATCCCTGAGACACCCCAATCTGGAGGTACTGCATCTCAGGGCTTGGCTGCTCAGTGGCTGAACCAAAAGGAGCTGCAGTGCTCAAAACAGGTACAGAATATATTGCTGGGTAGCAGGAAACCCTCCACC
>ML685897.1:775649-894514 GCA_007922175.1 Pelusios castaneus
TTTGACCAAATTTTAAATTGTACCACAGTTTTGTGGTACAGCATGGCTGTGGGTGGGAGAAATGATTAAGCTTTCTTATATTTGTGAAAAAATACAAAGCATTCAGCCTTTTTATATACATCAAAAAGATGTAAAGGATATTCAAACTGTTGATCTAAACAAATCAGTAGTTAAATGCGCTGTAGCTCAGGAAACTCCTAGAATTCCCTTGCAGTTGCTTTGTATGCTCCTTATTGCTACAGAATGCCACACAGATAAATGTTGTTCATTGGACTCCTGTGCAGTTATCAATATATGAATGTTAGCTTTGTTATCTAGATTGAGGAAAAGAGACTCAGGGAAGAGGCTGAGCGTGAAAAAATTAGAATTGAAGAGGAAAAAGAAGAAAAGCGACTAGCTGAACAGAGGACAAAAATTCAAAAAGAATATGAAGAGGAACAGGAAAAGAAAAGAAGGAAAGAGGAGGAGGTATGCTATCTAATTGTAATCGTTTGATTTCTTTCTTTTACCCCAGTCAGCACAGTGAAACACTTGCATTTTCCAGTTCATGAAGGAAGAAATCATTTTGCAAACTAAGGAAGCTCAAAAAAATACAGTGCCAAATAAAGGTTTGTCGACCCGAACCAGAAAAAAAGTAGGAGGGATCCACTGGTAGTCAGCAAAAAACTTCCACTTTCCTTAATCTAAAAAGAACACAATCAACTTGAAATCTAGTACATTTTTTTTTTAAAGAGCTTGATGTATTATGAAGTATTAAACCTGTATCTGGGCCTAATGCCAGTTTTTGGAGTCTTTTTGGATTGTGTTTTCTTATTTTAGTTAAAGATTTTTCTTTCACCTATTGCTATATTAACACAGGAAATTGTATTGGTGAATCTTTCCTCATTGAGCAGGGAAAGATTAGGGACTGAGCCACAGTTCATTTTTGAGGCTTTTGCCAGGGTGGTGCAACTATGGGGATTGATATAAAGGCTTCTGAGCCTCAATCTAGCCATTAATGAGTCTGATGAATCAGAGGTGAAATCCTGACCTTACTGAAGTCAATGAGAGTTTTGCCATTGACTTCATTGGCGCCAGGAAGTCACCTCAGATATTTAAGAGAGGTATGGCAAAAGTGTTAATTTGAAAACTTAGATTGACTGAATGTTGTTTTTCCTTTCATATTTATCATTCAGATACAATATTAATTTTCAGGCAAAATTGAAAAAAAACCTTTAAAATTTTGATTGTTTTTGTTTTTATTCACCAACAATATTATCCTGACAGCAAAGATTAAAAAATGAAGAGCTAATTCGATTAACTGAAGAAAGACGAAAAGAGGCTGAAAAAAAGAAGAAAGAGGAGGAAGAAAAACAGGACGAACAACTTAAACAATATTATGAACGAGAAAAAATAGCAAAGATGGAAGAGGAGAAAAAGGTACTATTCTTTAGACTTTCAACAGTCCAAACACATCTTCCTTAACTTATTTATAGTAAGACAATTGCTAGAAAAATTGAATTATGGCAAGAAACTGCATAAAGTTTCTTTTTGCTAAAGGCCCTTTCTTCATTAGTGCTCTCTTTATATCTACCAACACTAGCAATGGGAAGACATTTTTTACTAAAATGCCTACTATGTGCACAGACAGGCAAGATAGATGAGGTAACCCATTTTCTGTTGATGAAAGAGTTTTCAAGCTTACACAGAGCTCTTCACATCTGGAAAAGGCACTTTGGAGTCTCACAATCAAATACAAGATGGAACAGATTGGTTGACATAAAGAATTAACATGTTACAAGAGTCCATTCAGGTGAAGTGAGCAGTTAACAGTTTTGCAGTCATAGAACAAAAGAGGGCTAGTGGGTTACAGATTCATTGTGAAATAAATTCATACATACAGAAACCTGCATTGTACAGGTTTCATTTGAGTATGAGGACTTGTACATCAGATATAGAATGATAATTTCATGAAAAGTGTTTGTGCATAGGTTATATGGTGTTTTTGTCTTTTATTGTTTTCCTGCATGAGTTCATTTGAGAGCATAATGATTGTTTCGTTTCACCCATGTGGTTGTTATTGGACATTTAGTGCACTGGATGAGGTATATCAGATGTGAGAAGCATGTGTAGGACCCGTGAACCTTGAAAGATGTATTGTGGGGGCTATTGCTCTTTTTAGCAGTGAATATGGGTCTGTAAGTTTTGCATCTGTTGTTTTGGCAGGGTCTTTTGCCACTTTGAAGTTGTGTCCTGGTCTGTGGGGAGCTTGCTTCTGATGATGAGTTTGGAGAGGTTGGGGGAATTATTTAAAGGCCAGAATAGTGGGGGTTTGGGAAAGATTTCTTTCCAGATATAGTCTTCATTGAGTATGAATTGTAATTGTTTAATGATATCCCTTATGGATTCTAGTGTGGGATAGTAAATGAAAATTAAAAGTGTGTGTGGTCAGATGTGGTGGGGGTTTTTTGGAGTGGGGGTTGTATTGAAGCAGGTTTTCTTGGGAAATGTAGACAGTTCATTCTGTAATGCCAGTTGTGCCTCTGTTGAAATGTCCTTGTTTAGTGAAGAGGGTTTTAACTGTGAATAGGTGCATATTTCAGATGCTCTTCTCAGAGCATGTTCTGTTGCTATAAATATTTCTGGGTGTTTTTGTGGTGGTTACTAGATCTGTGAGGGTAGTAGTGGTGATCTGTGGGTTTCTTTTATATAGTTGTCTGTAGGGTTCCATTACTGAAGCTGATTGTGTTGTCCAGGAAGTTGATGGTGGTGTGACAGTGTGCTAGAAATGTTTGATGGATGGGTGGTGGTTGCTGAAGTTTTGGGGAAATCTATGGACGAGTTTAGGTTGCTTGTCTGGGGGATGAAAATATCATCAATGTATCTCAGGTATATAATTGATTTCATGATGCATTTGTCCAAAAATCCTTCTTCAATGTGGCCTATAAAGAGGTTGGCTTATGGGGAGCTGTCCTAATGGACAACGTGTTTGTGGCTGAATTTAAGTGTGTTCCATCAGCGAGGAAGAAATGGATGCATTTAGTGCTGTGTTTGGGCTGGATATCTGTGTGTTGTCTGTTCTCTTGTAGGTATCTGAGATAGTGGTGCCATTGTTGTGAGGGATGTTGACCTATAGGTGGTGACATACATGGCTGCAAGGATGATGATCTGAGGGAGGTTGTTTGTATTGTGGACTTTCTGGGGGAAGTTGGTTATGTCTTTGAGAAAACTGGCCTTTGTGTGGTGAGTGTTTTGAGCATGGTTTCTTTGAGTCCCAATATTCCTTCAGTAAGAGTGCTGTGGCTAGGTATGATAGGTTTGCCTGGGTTCCCTTGTTTGTGTATCTTGGGGAACATGTAGAAGATCCCTGGGTTGGGTTTGTGGGGAATCAAGTTGTAGAGGTTCTGTTAGAGTTATTTGGGGAAGGATTTGATGCTATCCTTAAATTCCTGTGTGAGTTTTTCTTTGAGTTCTTTATGGAAGATTGAGTCAAAGAGTTTGCAGTGGGCCTTCTTGATGTTGTCATCACAGTTAAGGACTAGTATACATATTGTATAGCTGGTAAGAAAATGGCTCCTCTCATGGAAAATTTAAAATTTTCAGCAAAAAATTTAAACCAAAATATTTTTATTCAGAAGTGCCGCCACAATATCTAATGGGAGTTGTAGTTTGGATGTCTCATGCCTCCATTCTACTTTGTAGGCTTAGATCCCTGATTGGACTAAGTCTTCCATAGTGTATGTGGTCTGTCTTTGTTGTGAGATACAAATGCAACTAAAAACAAAGTATGATTAAATTATGGCCTACTAAGTTAAATCCTTTTAAATTTGAGATTTGACTGATTAGGGTCTAAAATTTTCTCCAGTTCCTTTCCTCTGCCCTGAATGAAGTAAAAAAATCCTCCACATCTAATAGCTGTGGGCATTATCTAAATGAAAAACAGTTGGCTTATGTCACAGATCTGGTTGTGTGCGTCCTGCTGGCCTCCCATCAGATTACTGTAATAAGAATCCAAGCCTCCGGATTCCTAGATGTTTAAAGCCTTCTGGAGCTTGAACAGAAATTCAGCCACTGCCCCAATCTTGGGATTCCTAGGCACTCTCATAGACCTGCTGTGTAGCACTGCCTCCTAAGAGGTGAAACCTGCTGTCTGGTTGCCTAGCCCCTTTTATGGGTAGTGCTGACCTTTCAGACTCCCTTGTCCTTAAACATACTTTACCCCAAAACTTCTCCCAACGATGTGAGCAATCTGGTTTACAGTTTAATTCTCTCTGAAAGCATGTGATTGTGTGATCTGCTTTAAAAACTGACACTTTTCCCCAATAGTTTTGTTAAAAACAGTTGGTTAAAAGTTGAAAGCAAAATAGGAAGTTCAAACAAATAAAAGAATATTAAAAGACAGCTGATGAGAACAGTTTATGTAGAATTAAAAATTTCAATAAGCTTTTATTTTAGCTAGCTCCCCCTTTTTAATTTAATTTAATTTTAATTTAATTAAATTAAACTTTTCATTTTAATTTAATTTTTATTTTAGTCAGCTCCCCCTTTAAAATAAAAATTTATTAAGAATGAATAGGAAATGTGATAGTCTTGTACATTTTCCTGATTTTCAGTTTTCAAGACAACCGTCTCCTATTATTCCTGCTCTTCAGAACAAGTCCTTGCGGAAAGAAGAGAGATCTCCTTCAGTAGAAAGCCATATGTCTAATTATGCGCAAGTATGATTGTTTTTTTTAAGAAATAGAGGTAATTAGAGACTGTCAGTTCATTCTCTCTTCCATCCTGCCAGAAGTTTCAGCATGGTCAGGCACCAGATATTTCCAGGTTCAATATGTTTTAGTTTCTAATCTCTCTGAAGTGCTTGCTTACTTTTAAGTATAAAAATGACGTTTGTTATATTTCCTAGGATATTTCACAGTTCAGAGTTCCATCTCCTCCAGTCCCTGCTAGAAGAAACCAGTTGCGTGCATATGGTTGGTATTCTCTTTATTCCAGAATAACATAACTAATATACATCTTATGTTAATCTAATATATTAATATACACCTTATGTTAATCTTCCATTTCTCTGTTGTCGTCTTTACTGATATTCACTGTAATTATCTTGTGGAGAGAAAAACTCCTGGTACTTTTAGATGCCAAAGATATCAACAGATACTTTTATTTGGTTTTTTCTAATAATAAACTTTTTTTCACATAGCCTTATGGATAAAATTATTTATCTTTAGTATTCAGATATAGGCAATTATGTTTGAAAATCACCCTTAATTTAAAGAAGTTTATTGTGCATCATTAAGAACATTCTGTTTTCAACAGAAATCTCATGCAAGAAAATAATTTGTTTGCATGGCATTAGCACATTAATATTAATCATCCTTCTGTTTTAGGGTAGTACATATATTTATAACAAGGACTACTGTTATGAAATAAAGAAAATAGAATTACTGTAGGAACAGTCCTGCACTGCTAGAAGTAGACTAGACTACCTAATAGTGAATAGGGCTTTTCACTGCTGATTTCTGGGATTCTTGTTCTCAATACCTTTCTCTGTTTATAAACTATGTATTTTCTCTTCTTCTGAGTTCTATAGAATTTGGAGTCATTTGCACCAGCTCAGGCTATATACACACTACAGACTTGTCCCACAATAAGTTGTTGCGGGACAAGCAAAGCGTTGTAACTGTAATGCTTTCCCCTGTCCACACTTCTCTTCTAATGAAAAGGAGCATTCACACAGTCCTTTGAATTTTCATTAGAAGGAGCAGTGCATGGTGGACACCTAGCCCACCATGCACTGCAGGAGCCAGCCTTTGGGCTGGCAGCGGGGCTCAAGGTTTCTCGGGTCCTGAGCGGCTGCAGCTGCCGATCGGGACCCAAGAAGCCCAGGTGGCAGCTTTAAAGCAGTCGCCCGGGGTCCTTAGCAGCTGCAGCTGCCACTTGGGACCTGATAAGCCCGGGCAGCTCTGTGGGAGTAGGTCTCAAGCTGGAGCGGCTTGAGTCCCACTCCCATGGGGGAGACCCGGGCCGGGGCTTGGGAGCTGCCAAGCCCTGGCAGCTTGAGCCCCATTGTCTGCTGCCCAGGCAGTGGGCTCCCGCTTGGGAACCTCCAGCCCAGGTGGCAGCCAGCGGGGCTGAAGCCTCTGGGGCTTGGCGGCTCCTGCTCGGGAGCCACCAGCACGGGTGGCCAGTCCCCAGGAGCCACCAGGGTTCCTGGTGGCTCCAACAGCAGCGAAGCTGCTGTGGCAGGAGCTCCGCTACTTGTCAATTTCACTGCTCTGCTAGAGCAGTGAAATTGACAAATATGACAGCTCCGGTGTCCCAGAGTGGCCTCCGTTGGCACTCTGGTGGTAAGCCTAACAACCCTCATTTAGGTGGTTTACCTGTTGCGCGTCCACAGGGCTGTTGCCATGCGACAAGCAAGATTGGAGTGCGTACGCTTTCAGCCTTATTGCGTGGTAAAGCTCCTTACAGTGCAATAAGGCTGTAGTGTGTACAAGCCCTCAGAGTGGGTGTGAATTGTTACTATTTCATTTGACATAATTTTCCAACTAATTTGTACTGATGTTAATGGCTTATACAGGTGTAGACCAATAGAGAATTTGGCCCATTATATGTAAAATCACATAACTTTGCAGGTGGATGGATTAAAAATAGTTTAATAGCATGTCTAAAATCTCTCTACAGTCTGTTTTTTCTATAAGATCTGTGGCAAATGGGGAATACAAGGTGATTTGATAACATTCTCATTTGAGACGAGCTGTGTAACTCACTGTGGCTTCATCACTTGATTAATGTGTTTGTGCCACACTCAAGCCAACAATCACTTTATAACCGCATCACTCTTTGTATGTATGTACTGGGTGAATGTCTATACTACAGGTGCTTCAGGGCACAGCTGTTATAGACAGTTAGAACAATGAGATAAGGGGTTTTTCCATTGCTGTAGTAAATCCATCCCCTTGAGGGATGGTAGGTAGGTCAACAGACTCCTTCTATTGACATAGCTGCATCTGCAGTGGGGGTTAGACTGACCTAACTGCATCACCCAGGGCTAGAAATTTTTCACAGCATTTGGGTGTAAACCAAGCCTCATTCAAGAGTTAGCTCTGAAGAGCTCCGTTCTCTTTCCCTTTGTTTTGTCACTCCACCATTCTCTGCTATAATTAGCTGGTTTTGCTCATGGGTATGCATTCCAATGTCCGCTATTAGCTGCAGGGACACTTTTTTCTTCTTCTTTATATTAAGAGCACGGTGCCACATTTTAAAAGTCATGTAGGTGTCTAGAGATGCAGATAGGTATTTAGGGGAATTTTCAGAAATGTGGGTGTAATGGGGATTAGGTGCCCATCTGCCTTTCTGTATATCTTGGTGCCTGAATACTTTAAAAAATGTGGTCCATAGTCTTTTCCAGCCTGCTGAAATTCTTACTTTTAGTACCGGTACTTCTTTCTCAGATCATCAGGTAGGCAAATAAGACACAGCATAAAGAGGAAAGCTTTGAGTCCTGGCCTGTAGCTATTAGTAATAAAACATAGCGACGGGCGTTAACAGATCCCTTAACTGTAGCCACCAATGACTGGGTCCAGTGTAGGGGAAAGCTGGCTTTTAGCTAACTCCAAATGGGAGAGTTCTATCTTTAGCCTAGCCCCCTCTATCCCCAACCAAAGGGTTCAGCCCAGCCCTCAAGTGAGAAATGAGGCTACATAGGAGCTAATGCTTGAGTCTTAATGATCATACACCTTTCTTGCAAGCAGCCTTCTGGGCTCCATTCTCAGGTCTGCCCTAAAAGTTGGGCCCTGACACCTAGCATACCATGAAACGACCACCTTGGTATGTGGGAAAATTCTTTTCTGACCAGAACAAACAATTTGGCCAGATCCACAGCAGATCAGTGCATTCACAGAAAATCATTTCTGGGGACAGGGAGGATATGCTCCAAACTGGGCACCCAAGACAATAACGTTTGCTCTGACAGGGCTTCATGAACACGGGGGAGGCAGGATGAACCAAAAAGGTAATTTTGCTTCTTGCTTGTCCAGTGGCAGCCAAAAGATGGAATCAAGCTCCTAGCCCTCTGGCACAGCTTCCATGCCCTACCTTTCACTAATCGGACTTCACATGGAGCTGGGTGGGCATGTTGTGGTCAAGATTGTAGTAGCTGTCCTTCCCTCTATCCTCAAAGCCAGTCAGGATGCAGGGGGGAGCTACTGCTTGCTTGTCTGATCAAACTATTCCCTCCCACTACCTTGTTTAGGCAAGATGAGACATTTCTGATAGTTAGTTTTGGATGCCTCTTATAAGTCTATAAAATGCTCCTTGGGATAAGGAATAAGATCTATCCTTAAATATATCAAAGGTTGGTTCTTGATCCTGTCGAAATAATCCCTAGTAGTAGGAAACCTGCTCTCACATGCGTTTTATTCATATGTTTAAAAAAAAAATGACTGAAGATTTTTAAATTGCACCATGATAGACTGCGAATCCCAGTGATGATTGAATTTGATGATATTCTAAATAAAAAGAGCCTCTCAACGATGTTTGTAGCTGTTTCCATCTCTTCATACTGAGTCAAAAGACATTCTATGTGTCAGAGTGATATTTGGGGTTGTTGTATGTTCTTACTGTGTTATGTTAAGATAGGTGTGTGAATTTGGGTTGGTGGCAAATAAGGGGTATTTGCTACCATGAAGTGCTGTGTGTGTTTGTGATATTGTATATGATAGCTATGTTGTATTGATGGTTGTGTTGATTTATGTTTCGGGGATTGTACTGGGACATTTGTGTTAGATTGTGTGGGTGACAAATGAGGGGTGTGTGCTCCTTGAGGTACTGTGTGATTTTTGGTTATTGGGTATGCTGGTTGTGTCTTGTAAGTGTTTTTGAAGGACTCTTAGCATAGCATAGATGCATGCGTTGCTGTGACGTGTGTAATTCGTGCAGTCAAAATGACAGAAATTAAAAATTGGATAGTAACAGACTTCAAAACCCAGTGATGATTGAACCTGGTAGTACTCTGAATAAGACTAGGCTTGTAGCTATTTTTATAGCTTTGCTCTGATACTACAGATATTTTAGGCTTCTGAGTGACACACAGTGACATTCCTGCAATTCTATAGTTTATATTATTGTGGTTTTAACAGTAATCAATGTATTTTTACACCTTAGATTTCTAAAGTGCCCAAAACAAATACAGTGTTCCTCTAACACATTTTATTTTTAAAATTACTGATGTTGGATTGCAGAGGAAAAAAAGAATGTGATAAATGAGCTATCAGAGATGAGGAAACAGCTCCGAAGTGAAGAGCGGCGACTTCAGGAGCAGTTGCTTAATGTAGCCAGTGATGATGATGTAACCATTACAAGGTGAGATTTCTAAAGCCAGTTCTTACACTATGCCTAAAAGTATATTAGCCAGCCAGAACACATCTCAGCAAAAGCAAAAATTTGAGAACACATATAGGATTAAAATTGCATACAAAATAAAATGTTCAAACTCTATAATACTGTATTATATTGTTATTAGTTATTTAGTGCCGTAGATGAGCATAGCAGTCTGCAAAATGCATAGTTTAGGCACTTATCTATTCTATGAGCCAAGCTTACAGGATGGGGAACTCTATCTAGGAAAAGCAGTGAATCTGAAAAAGAATTGGCAGTCATAGTGAATATTCAGTTGAATATGAGTTCCCAATGTGATGTTGTGAGTAAAAGGGTTAGTGCAGTTCTTGGAAGTATGCATGGCAATATTGAGTAGGATTATAGAAGTTATGTTACCCCTGTTTTTGGCACTGGTGTGAACACTGTGGGAATACTGTGTCTAGTTCTGTGTCTACAATTCAAGAAAGAGAGAGGTACATTTCAGAGGGTTCAGAGAAGAACCGTAAGAACTATACAAGGACTGGAAAAGATGTTATAGGGAAAGACTGAAGGAGGTTAGTTCTGTTGATCTTGTCGAAGAGAAGGTTAGGGCCTGAGATGATGATAGTCTCTAAATACCTGTGTGTGGAAAAAGAAGTTTGATAATAAAGGGCTCTCCAATCTAGCCAGCAAAAGTTAACAAGATCCCCTGGCTAGAAGGTGTGAAGCAAGATGAATGGAGATTAGAAATAAGGAACGAATTTTAAAGAGTAAGGGTCATTAAGCATTAGAATAGTTTCACCAAGGGTAGTTGTGGTTTCTCCTTCATGGAAGTTTTCAAGTATTACATGTTTTGTAAAAGATATATTCAGGGAACTTCAATGGTCTGTGTTGTACAGGAAGTCAGACTAGATGATCCCAATGGTCCGTTTTGGCATTATACTCTTTGAATCTATTGAATCTATTAATTTAATTAATATGTGGTTATTCAAAGGAATTTTCCTGTTGGATTTATATATATTCATTGCTTTCAAACCTTAATGTTTTAAGAAGACTATATTAATCTTTGGTGCCAGCTGGTCTCCAACTTTCATTTCTTGCATTAAAGCATTTGTTTGCATCTGTTTGAAAATAAACCACAACATTAGCACTTACATCTATTATTGTACATTGTTCATGCTAATTATCATTTTATCTGAATTTAAGTTGAAATAGACTTGTCCTTTAGTATGTCTTAAATATAGAATATAGTTGACCCAACAAATAGCTATGTGCGTGCGGGCGTGTGTGTGGGTACACTATGAAATACTAACATAAATTGCACTGGTGAAATTCTGAACGATCCTTCTCTTTTGTTTTGATTGTTTGCAAATCTTATCATTTAGCAGTCATAGAAACATCCAGCTCGTTTCCATCTTGTTGGCGTGAACGTATTAGACTTCTAAACCAGATCACCTGGACTTGCAACACACAGAGAAACTTAATCATTTTCAAAGTTGTATTCAAATTTCAAATAGTTTTTTGTCTTTAAGTGGCAGGGTACAATATACAAGTAATATCTTCACTTTGAGTAATACTGAGTGACATGTTTCAAAAAGTTATGAATGAAGAACCATTAGTTTCAGTGAATGTTTGACTTACAAACTCTTCAAGCAGGAAAAGAGAGAAAAATGTAATGGATGTGTTTGAGATGGCCAGGCTTCGAATGCAGGCTCCAGTCAGGCGACCTTCATCAAAGGGTGCAGCTGACCCTGTCAATGTTCAGAATATCTGGGATTTCAATGAACTCAAATACAGAGGCAAGTGGATTTTTTTTCCTTTCTGGTTAAGAGATGTAAAGAAGCACCCAATCATTTGTCAGTACTTAGAAGAAAATTTAGACATTCTCCTCAGTTTCCCTTGACACACACACACTGTGGACAAGGTTCAGTCCCTCACTGTATCTTCTTTTCTCCTGGCACATTGGTTTAACTAGTGAGCTGTGGATTCCCCTGTCTCCTGCAGCATGGGGAGTAAAGCCAGGGAACTACTATATCCAGCTGGTTTCTGGCTGCTGAAATAGCCCCTTGGAATTTTTTAGTATCATTATATAACACATTTTTTGTTGTTTTTGTAGAGCTTGTACATCACTTTGCAGTGCAAAATATTCTGGTTCCCCAAAATAATGATATACTTACCTTCTATTAAATAGGAAAACATAGGAACTTTTCAGCAGCTTTTTAATGCACTTGTGTGTGCAGTGAGCCATTCATATTAGAGGCGCTGAGTGGGATTTTCAAAAACATCTGAGTGGCTTTGGAGCCCAAGTCCTGTGAAAGTCTAAGCAACTTGTGCTCTTACATAATTTAGGCACTTCTGAAATCCCACATTCAGTGTCTGATAGCTGTTTGAACCTACTATTTCTGTGCTTTCTTTATAACCAAAAGAATTATCACCCACAATCAAAATTCACTATGTCAGTGCTTTAATTTAGTTGTTCTCATTACCACAGAATCATTGAAACTTCTTATCCAACCGCTATTGGCAATCCTAGGTATTTATGCATTATTACTGTCTTTGGATTTGCTTGTTTTTGGCAAATTGAAGCTGCTTATAGTTACTTTCTTCAGAAGTGTATCTTTGATAAAATTTACCACAACATATGCATTTTTTTATGAAGTGATATTTTAACACATTTAACATGCCATCATTTACTTTGTTTGCCATTTTTAGTATTGATGATCCTAATGTTTTTAAATGCATGTCTATCACATTTTAAAGTAAATGTTGCTAAAATAGTGGTATGTGGTTACATTTAAAATTCACAATCTACTTAACAGATTCAGAAACACGAGCAGACTTGAGATATATGTACCCTGATCCTCCAGAAGATGATCAAACCTTAGAGATTCAACAGCAGGCATTGCTAAGAGAGCAACGGAAGAAACTTAACAGAATGAAGATGAGGAGGGATGCAGAAGGTAAGAAAAGAGTGATTTGAAACAATGAGATGTATTTTTATTGGCTCTCTTTTTGATATAACTGTAATAATCCTCAATTATAGTTTTAAATTTCCTTCATCTCAGTGGCTTATTCTGAAGAGTGCATGCATGTTCACAATATTTTGTTGGAAAACAGAAACATAAAGCACACTACTGCCAAGTTCTCTGTATTTTAATAAATAAAAAAAGAAAAAGCCCCCAGCTCTATGCACTTCCATTGGTAGAGTGGATATTTCTCTTGTTTCTTTGGAAGTAATTTGATTGCTATTTCATGCTTATTTTTTAAAAAATATAGCAGAAGTTTAGGGCTGTTCTTGTTTCTTAAAGAAATTCTAAGGAGTCAAATAGTTCCTCCTTCTGGAAGAGGAGCTTGATGGAGATGATTGAGGGTGATCTTCAGTCATTAGTAGATTAGTTCTGCAAAGCAACATTACTTCTCTACTCACCCTAGGTAGATTTGGAAACCAAGAATTATTTCGTCTGAAGTTAGTTAGCAACTAATGTGTTGGACTGTTGAAGAAGAAATATCATGAGGATTAGTAAAGACAAAGTTCCACAATTTTCACTTTCATTCTCAAAACCAGACATTTGTCATCTGTGTCAGATGTAACCACTTACATAGCATTACACTGCAAGTCTCCTTCTGGAGTATTGGGGGCAGTGTATCTACTGTAAATTGTCAAAACTCCTTTGAAATTCAATGGAGGATATGTTTTTCCCCTCTTGTTAGGTAAATTAACCTTTTTACCTTCATTCATTTTCTATATGCAATAATAAAAACATCTTTGACCCAGTCTTCTGTCATTTCAGTACCTTGGTTCTTACTTTCAAAGCCATCAGTGGGTTAGGATTCAGCTTTATAAGTGACCACTTCTCCATTCTGTGATGCCCTAAAACAGTTGCCCTTGCAGTTGACAAAGCACATGAGAATTGAAGTCAAACTGTACACTGAGAGATTTTACCTGTGGAATGAGCTTTCAGGGTTTGACCATTTTCAGGCAGTGTTGCAAAATCTTCATTTTTGCTAAAGCTTTCCTTAGTATAACTTGGTTAATTGGAAAAAAAGACAGACAGACCCTGATCAGATCTCCCTGTAACAGGGAAGGTTTAAAAGCAAATCATTTATGTGAAGTCCTCTGAGAGCTTTACTATACAGTACTAATTTATGTGGGAAACCACTTAAAAAAAGACACTGATGTGCACAGTGGAAAGCCCTGAGATAGCTAGATACATAAAGCTGGGAAGACTAAATTACAATAGGCTATTTCCTATACAGTAGTTGTTTTCAGGCTACAGCCTTCATGAAAGAAGAAGGAAGAGGGCTTCTCTGGTGAACAAGTAATCTCACAAATTCTCCACCTATACCAAATCTGCAGTCACTTGAGATGTGAGAATGAAATGCTGCTCAAAAGTAGACTGTAAATAGGTCATGATAATATAATAAATCACTCTTTGTTGCATACTATGGATTCAGTGGCATCACCTAAATGCCCTCTCTTTTTCTTGCATGTTTTAAGTAGAAATGAATGTCAATAATGTTAACTATCAGTAATGTTCAGAAAAGATACCTATTCAGGTGAATAGGGACAGTTATGACCTCTGCCAGAGCTGCTGTTTCAGGATCTCTGAAGACTCAGGTAGATATAATGGCAGATACTTCACAGTTTGGGAGGTTATTTTTGCCACTATAAAAGCAAAGGACTTTTTGTTGTCAAGAATACTCAGATTCAGGAGTGAAAGATGCATTATCACAGATAATTGATAGCTTAATTATCTGCCCAGACTTGTCCAGCTCAGCTCCTGGGAAAAAGCCCTTCTAATACAGATTGCTATTTGGAGTTTCTTTCTGGCCTAGAACTCCAGTTGCTGAGAGTTTGGAATGAATGCTGTTAAAGACATTAGTATTTCTACCATTTTTTAGCTTTTGTGGGGAAAATGGTTCTTTTGCAACTGTCCTAGGATAGCTGGTGGCCTTTTCATATTATTCACTTATAATTTGGGGGCTTGATTCTGTTATCCCTAGTTATATTGAATAGTACTTTATTCTGCAAGACATACAATATGACTAAGTATGACAGACTTGATCCCAATAAATAAAAGCTGTGTGTTTATTACTTGACGACATAAAAATATATTATGCATTAATGAGAATGAGAAAAAGGAACATTGCTTGGGTTTATTCTTTCTGTCACAGGCTTTAACAAGTACACTAATTTTTATATACAATATATAACTAGCAAATGTTTATAAAAATGCACTGTGGTGTTACCCAGAGTACTGTCTGGATGGTAAGATAGCTGTGTGCTCTCAATTCACCAACCTGTGATGTTCTTACATGTCTTCATTGTGAGAGCAACCACTCCTGGTCTGCTAAATCATAGCCTCTAGCATGTACGTAACTCCGAGCTGTATTGTATGAAGGCTATAGCAAGCCACTCCTGAATTATGTTGCAGGGTAATATCAGCAGGCTGTCAGTCCCAGACTTTCTCACAGAAATGTGTGTCTTGTCCTGCCCAGTTCTCTCCTGAACAATACAAGCTCATGTAAAGTTCTTCATTTCATTAATAGAAAATGGTATGCACAGATCTCATTATCCCATATGAAGTTCCTCAAACACTTCAATTTAAACACACACTTGTTTAGAAGAAACAAGTTTATTAGCTACAGAAAGAGAGATTTTCAATGATTGCAAATAATGAGGCATAAAAGTCCGAATTGGTTATGCAATAAATGTAAGCTAAAATGCATCTAATCCCTAATTTAATAAACTAAAGGAAATCAAAGCAAAGATTTCTCTCACCACATGCTTTAGGAGTCTTACTGGCTGGAATCCTTTCAGCCAGGGTGCCCCCCACCTCACCTCCAGCTGAGGTTCAGGAGACAGCCAGTCTGTAGAGATGGGAACCCTCAACAGTTTTGTTATCAAGATGCAAATTTCTTGCTTACACCCATTTTCCTGCTAAAAATGCCACTTGACCAAGTGATGGTCCATTGGATTTTATTGCCCTCTGGCTGAGGCATCAGTTTGCCTTTTGTGCTTGAGGAAATGGTTTGTGCCAGCTTTTCTAAACTTAGAATATATCTCAATAATGTTATACAGTGGAATCTTATAACTTTACTACAGTGTTGACAGACGTATTTTACTGGGATAATAATGATCAGCAACTTACAGAATTTATCATAGTCTTGTAACAGGGGTGAAGATAGGTTACAGGCTGTCATATGCACATATCACTTATTGTCTTAAATTGTGAGCTGCTTGGGGCAGGGACCTTTTGAATTGTAATTTTTTTTAATCAGATTAAGTTTCTGATTGATAAGCCACATTGCCTTTGAGAAGGTATTGATTTAAGATATTCTCTGGAGAAGTGTGCTTTGCCACTTATGAAAGACAATTTTGACTCATTTCAAATTTAATTTAACTACTCATTTAATTTGAGTAGTCTGCCAACTTCATCCCTTGCTAATCCTGAATGGATAATAACATTAATCTGAACATAACCAGATGTTCCCTTCGCCCGGACAGCTTAGGTTGGCAGACAAATAGCTGAACCCTGAGTACAACTGTGGAAAATCATTTTATTGTTAAGATGCTTCAGGGTTCCTATAAAGGACACTCCCAACAGCACACCAATTCTTTGTCCTCCTTTGTCTTGTGACTTTCATTGTCCAACTTCTGGGTTAAGCTTACTTTATAGCATGTTACTTTCACTTCCTACTCTTTAGTACTGGGCAAGAGAAATACAAGTTCATTGCCTTCTCTCCCTTTTTTTTTCCCAATTAACTTTCATCAGAGTCAAATTCAACTTTTTTTTTCTCAAGTGAAAATGGATTGGATGCTTCTTTGACTGTCTCATTCAAGGGAAAAATAAATAATTATATATAGTATGAGAATCACATTACTATTGGCCCTAGAGGCAAAGACCAAGCCTATTATCACATTAATTGTAGATATTCTGCTGATGTTGCTGGTGAAGCAACAGATACAAAAATAGTGGGTGTGAGCATAACTTTTCTTTACATATACATTTACTACTGTATTTCCTCCCAAGTTTTTAAATAACAGAGAAACTCTAGAAACTACAAATTTTTTAACATATGACAAAATTAGTTTCAATAGTATATTTGTCCTTTACTCCTGTTGGTTTTTAAGAACATAAGAACATAAGAAAGGCCGTACTGGGTCAGACCAGAGGTCCATCTAGCCCAGTATCTGTCTACCGACAGTGGCCAGTGCCCAGGTGCCCCAGAGGGAGTGAACCTAACAGGCAATGATCAAGTGATCACTCTCCTGCCATCCGTCTCCATCCTCTGATAAACAGAGGCTAGGGACACCATTCTTAACCCCTTTCTGGCTAATAGCCATTTATGGACTTAGCCACCATGAACTTATCCAGTTCCCTTTTAAATATTGTTATAGTCCCAGCCTTCACAACCTCCTCAGGTAAGGAGTTCCACAAGTTGACTGTGCGTTGTGTGAAGAAGAACTTCCTTTTATTTGTTTTGAACCTGCTACCTATCAGTTTCATTTGGTGACCCCTGGTTCTTGTATTATGGGAGTATTTAAACAACTTTTCCTTGTCCACTTTTTCCACATCCGTCATAATTTTATATACTTCTATCATGTCCCCCCTCAGTCTCCTCTTTTCCAAGCTGAAGAGGCCCAGCCTTTTCAATCGTTCCTCATACGAGGCACTCTCCAAACCCCTAATCATTTTAGTTGCCCTTTTCTGAACCTTTTCTAGTGCTAGAATATCTTTTTTGAGATGAGGAGACCACATCTGTACACAGTATTCGAGATGTGGGCGTACCATGGATTTATATAAGGGCAATAATACATTTGCAGTCTTATTTTCTATCCCCTTTTTAATGATCCCTAACATCCTGTTTGCTTTTTTGACCGCCTCCGCACATTGTACGGACATCTTCAGAGAACTATCCACAATGACTCCAAGATCTTTTTCTTGACTCGTTGTAGCCAAATTAGCCCCCGTCATAGGTATAGTTGGGGTTATTTTTTCCAATGTGCATTACTTTACACTTATCCACATTAAATTTCATTTGCCATTTGGATGCCCAATCACTTAGTTTTGTGAGATCTTTTTGAAGTTCTTCACAATCTGCTTTGGTCTTGACTATCTTGAGTAGTTTAGTATCGTCTGCAAACTTAGCTACCTCACTGTTTACCCCTTTCTCCAGATCATTTATGAATAAATTGAATAGGACTGGTCCTAGGACCGACCCTTTGGGAACACCACTATCTACCCTTTTCCAATCTGAGAATTTACCATTTACTCCTACCCTTTGTTCCCTGTCTTTTAACCAGTTCTCAATCCATGAAAGGACCTTCCCTTTTATCATTTTATACTCTCTTTCTTCGTTTTAATTGTTTTCCTTTCCCTTGTTGCTGTGCGAAGGAGTTATACAAATGGTAGAGCTTAGTGTGAATAATAGATTTTCTCTTCAAGGGACAGGTGCAAAAATCTCCTACACAGAAATCCCATTCAATTTGAACCAAAACCAAATTATTTCATCAAATCAAAAACTTGAAAAAATAAATTTGCTAATAAATGTTTTAGTCAGTTTGAAAGATTTTTTAGTTTGTTTGTTTCAACTGGTTTTTTTGGTCCTTTAAATAGGCCAAGCTTGGAAGCAAAACACCATTTCAAATCAAAGCCGAAACTTAACAAATAAAAAAAAAATACTTCAACTCTTTGTGCGTGTGTTTTTTCCTACTCAAAACTATTTGCCAAATTCAGCCTGAATTTAGCTAACAGTTTCAGGGCTTGAAAAATAATTTTTTTGGCCAAAACCTTCAATTTGTTGAAAAAATGTGTCCAGATCTAGAAGGAGAGACTCTTTCCAGGGCAAAGTGGAACTGAGTGTATTCAAGTTGCTTGGAAATGTAAGAACTAAATAAACTGAAAAATATTTTCTCTCTAGACCCTTGCAGTTATATGCCTTGTCTATACAATCTTTTTAACTCTATGTATCGTGTACTCAGAGAGAAGAATCTTTTTTAAAAAATGGTGTCAAAATAGGTGTCTCTAAATACATGCAGGAGGAAGGTGGTTTTGTCCAATGAGAGCCTGGGACTGGGAGTTGACAGTTCGGTGCCCAGCTCTGTCATTGTTTTGTTAGTGGGACTTTGAGAATATCAATTAACCTCTGCTTCAGCTTCCTTGATCTGTAAAATGGCATAATACCTCTCTGGGGTAATTGTAAACCTTTTGCAGCTCTTCATATGTACAGCACTTTACAAGTGTACATTTAAGGAAGCAAGCTGGTTCACTGGAAGGAGAGTTCTCTGTGATGCAGTATTCAACTAAAAATCTGGTAAGGGATAAACTGTGTAGAAAGACAAAATTATTTAAAGAAAAGTGTGTTGTGACTAAATTTGGGGGATTGCGTAGTAGAATACACAATTTTTCACTTCAAGCTATCTCATTCACATCTAGGCTAGCTTAGTAGTGATCAAAAGTTGCTGTTCGTTGGCTTATGTGAAATGTGTTGGTGATCTACATCCAGTTTATAGTGGCCATGTCTCTGAATCAAAATTAGGATTAGGCAGCTTCTTCATTGGAAGTCTGGATCAAGATATTAATAATGCAGTATGGGGAAATTAGTGTTGTTACGTGCCATGCTATTTTGTTACGTGGCTGCATAGAGGACTTTACTTTTTAGTACTATCAGTCTTGCTCCTCTCACGGACATTATTCATTTGAAAAACAATACATAAAAATTATCCCTTTCGTCAGATAAATTGCCTTATCTTAATTAAATAATAGATTTATACAAGGATTCTCATGAATCCTTAGTTTAATTTTAGTGTCTGGTGTCAGATTTCCCATATCTGGTCAGAGTTCCAAGGTATTCTGTTTTTATAGATAATGAATCAGATGTGCTACAGTAAACACCTTTAATAGAAGATGGTCATTTGGGGGGAGAGATGGGGATGATGGACAGGTTTAAGGTTGGTTGGTTATGACTTTTTATTCTTTAAAATGTCTTATTTTTTAAAAAGTTTAACCTTTAAATTATAATTTCCTGGCTTTCTAATATTTGAGATGTTAGTACAACATACATTTTACATTTTTTAATTCATTTAATAGTTCTTTGTCAATATTAACTCCAACTTACCCAAGTTTTTGTCTAAGCATTCCTTTATTTCTCCTACATTCTGTTAGATTATTCATATAGTAGCTATTCAAGTCAGATATATTTTTATGCCCTGAAGTTTGTTTAGTCCTAATGATTAATAGAATATTAAATATGGCTGTCCTTTGACTTTTCACATCTTTTTTAATTCACCAGTTTTTTTAAGATGAATAAAATACATTTATTTCATTTATAAAGAGTGGGACCAAAAACCAAAAATACTATTAATATAGAAGTGGAAATCACTTGCTATAATAGAATGATACACTAATCTGAATTCTCTGGCATATCTAGGAAGGTTAACTTTCCATTTGAATGCTAATTCAGGGTGCTGTAATTTAGAGATGGATTCCTTTGCTTGAGCTATATGATTAGCATATTTTAATTTAATTTTTATATTTTATTTGCACTTATTAATGGAAATGCTGTAGACACTGATTTTAATTAAAAGGTTTGTATGAGAGGAAGGTTTAAGGCTTTAAACATTCTTATTATGTATATTATAGAACTGCTCAGAGGAGGCCAGGTAAGGATCAGAGCCTTGTTGTGTTAGATGGTATATGGACTTAGAGGTAGACAAGGTTCCTGCCCCATGAATGTGTCTGTAAGAAGATAAACAGTACAGGAAGAGTAGGGTAGAGGAAGAATACCAAATATTTACGATTTCTGAATAAATAAAGAGACAGTTCTTTCAGTGCTGGTTGCCATGTGTATTCCACACGTGGGTACTCATGTGCAACATGCTCCTGAGTCCAAAAGTTCTTCAGAGCAGTGTCTGCTGCCCCACACATTTGCTATATCTCTCCTTGTGCTCCTGACAGAAGGTGTAAGAGACAGTGTGGGCCAGTGAATGTCCAGTTCCTTCTCACTGCCTCATGGCCTGGTTCGGAATAACGTCCTCCTTCATGCTGTTGTATAACTTTCAAGGAAAGAATAGTTTTTGTAAATTGTTAAATATTTTAGCTTAGTCATTAGTAGATAAAGATTTTAGTTAGCATAGAGTATTTCTTTTCCCTTGGTTTGGGAGCCACTTCCCAGCTTCAGGACTATGCCCAGAATCCCAGGATTTAAGAATTGCATCTCTTACCCTTGCTGCTTCTCCATCATTCACAAACATCAATAGTGCCTGTACTGTCTGGGTGAGGCATTATCTTTGCAAAGTGCAGTATCTGTTGCTCTTTCCCACCCAGAATTCAAGACACCTGGAAGTTTTTCTGATGAAAGCACCTGCTGGAAAAGTCTCTGAGGCCCCTCTCTGAGCTGATCCTGGGAGACCCCTTATACATCATCCTCAAATGACCAGCAGTGCCCCTCCATACATGTACCTTATAATGGAGCCTTCAGTGTTTAAGCCCAAGGACTCTCCTAGAGCTCCTCATGACAGTACAGGGCATTCTCATGGTGCAAGGACAGATCACCTTTGGGGACTATCTATAGAAATCTGCTTCTTGCCCAGATTGGGTGAGATATCATATGGAAACTAAGGAACTGGTTTCACTGAACATCCCCAGACTGGTGGATAAGGTGCATAAAAAAAGATCCACTGATTCTGTAAGTCATCTTGGTAACTAGGAATTAGGGCAGACATTCACTTGTTCTGTGTATGAGTGCTGATCTGGCCCCATCATTGGTACCGGCTTATTCATTTAAGACTATCCAGCTGCTGCAGATGCACCTGGTGCTTCAGACTTGACTTCTGGAACCGCTTGGACACCAGAGCAAACAGAAACATATATAACATCCTTATCCACAGTCTCCACTTTTTTCCTGCTCTCCTGAGGGATGTTCTTACTCCAGAGGATGGGTCTAGATCAATGTAGAATCATTCCATCTCCAGTCATCTGGCAGGAGTACCCTGGTACCAGTGGCACTGTTGCTACCAATGGAGCAGTTCTCAGATGAGTCAGAGGAGATAGCTGCACCTCTGTCTCCATGGAGACACTTGAGTGGCTATGCTTACCGTTTTTCTGGGTATGATTCCCCCTTCCCACCCACCAATCAGGATCTACCTATTCCCGGATCTCCTAACCCAGCTGTGGAGGGAGGGGGGAATTAAGTGTCACAGTTCAGGCTCACTCCACCTCATGGCCTAATGTTTGGATGGGCAAGAGAAATAGAGTGCTTATGCTTGTCCCCTGTTCAGAAGTTCCTTAACCGAAGTAGAAAAAATTCTACTAGAACTTGGTATCTAGTTAAATGGAGACTTTTACAGCCTGGGCAAAACTCCAGCAACATTCTACAACTACTTTAAGCATCCTGGTTGTCCTAGACTCTCTCTTGTTCCCAAAGACTTCGGGTCTTGCTGTTGGTTTGCCAAGAGTGTATCTATTAGTGACTAGTGCAGTCCTCCCTCTGGTGGAAGGACGTTTCGTATTTATTCATCTTGAGATATGATTTATGAAAAGTCTGATCAGAACCTTCCCACAAATGCCTAAATTTGCATCTCAGTGGGATCTTAACCTCATCCTGTCAACAATCAAAGCTCTGCTTTTCAAACCCCTGGCATGATGTGCCAAGACTCACCTGTCCCTAAAGGTAGTGTTCTTAGTGGCTATCACTTGAGGAAGGAGGATCAGCGAGCTTGGAGCCATCATGGTGGACACTCCACATACAGTGTTTCACAAAGAAAAGGTTTCTCTCTGGCTACATTCCAGATTTTTCCCAAAAATTGCTTTTGAGTTCTGTATCAATCAAACAATACACTTAACTGTATTTTTTCTGAAACCTCACTCGTCCTTTGAAGACGAGAGACTTTACTCCATCAATGTTCGATGTGCCCTGGCTTTCTACCCGCAGAAAACCAAACGCATTAGGAATCACCAAGACTTTTTATCACCATAGCAGAGATAACTCATGGGCAAGCCACATCTTCCCTGAGGATTTCTGAATGGGTTTCGGGTTGCATTTTGGAGTGCTACAAGATAGCAAAACTTCCTCCCCATGGGGTATCACAGTTCACTGCAAGTGGGCACAGACTGCCTCCATAGCATTCCTGTCTGATGTCACACTTCAGGTCATCTTCAGGGTGGCCAGCTGGAGTTCCATCTACCCACTATGCTCAAATTCATGCCTTGGCTGTGATGCAGCAGTGAGATAAGTGTATTGGAAGAATCTTTGCTACAAACTTCCTCATATCCCCTTCCAGTCTGAACACTGCTTGCCTGTTAACCATATATGGAATAAACATAGGGAGCAGCACTCGAAGAAATAGTGGAGGTTATTTACTGTAACTCGAGGTTCTTCAAGATGTGTGGTACCATTGTGTATTCCACTATCCACCCTCTGTCCCCTCTTATTCAGTCCTGTCAGATTTGCACTAAGAAGGAGAGCTGAGTAGGCAGGAATCCACTCTGCTTCTTAGACCCTTGGTTGGGAGCACAAGAAGAGCTCCTGCGCATGTGAGGGCAAATGGACATTGCTTTGAAGAATTTCTGGTCGCGTGTGCCTGGTACACGTGCTTGCCCATGAATGGAACACAGACTGGAACCACACATCTGAAAGAAATTTCTGTTAACAGTTAAGTAACCTACACTTTTATATACATTTTTGTTTTTAATTTTATAAATACCCACTTTTCCAACTGTCCTCAGCTTATCCATCATATTGTCTGAGTTTGGGAGCATTGTAGGCATCATGATTACAATTTTTTTTTTTAAGAGATTTGTAGGAGAAAGTAGTAGCTTTACAGATACACTCAAGGACGGTATGCCATCTTCGTAAATTGAAAATAGTTAATAGGTTAATTGAATTGCTGTTGAACACCTGATATTATTGTCAGAAGTTTCCATATGCAATTTAAAGCTCACCCCAGACATAACTTTATAGAGAAGAATTTGTGCAGGGAGATGATACTACATTTTAAAATAATGTTCTGCAGCAAGGTCTGTATTTTTTGGACCTGTGTAAAATTCCAAATGTTTGAGGTTTTAAATGCAAAAATGTCATATTATCCAAAACATACTGGCAAAGTAAAAAGATAATTCCTTCTTTTATGAAAATTATTTAACTTGTCATATTCTCTCAGTAACG
This sequence comes from Pelusios castaneus, assembly GCA_007922175.1. Taxonomy (NCBI): domain Eukaryota; kingdom Metazoa; phylum Chordata; order Testudines; family Pelomedusidae; genus Pelusios; species Pelusios castaneus. The sequence goes on from ML685897.1 coordinate 799,155, forward strand.
CTACTATAATTGCATTCAATTAAGATGGTACGCAGTGCTTGTGGTAAGAAACAGTGTTGCTGACCAGCTACATGATTAGTTGTTCATTTGTATTACAATAACACTAAGAGGTCCCAACCAAGATTGCTGCCTCTCTTCCAGGGATGGGCAAACACATAGTGAAAACCATTCCCTACTCTAAAGAACGTACTAAATAGAAAAGAGAGATGAAGGGTGGGAGGGGAAACAGAGGCATAGAGAAATGAAGTTGACATCTGATGCTATGTCATACACTCCCCTGCATTTAATTTCCTCCCACTCTGTAACTTTCCTATCTTCAAAGCGTCTGACGAAGTGGGATTATCTCCCACGAAAGCTCATGCGATAAATAAATCTGTTAGTCTTTAAAAGTGCCACAGGACTCTGTTGTCTTTCTACAATAGACTAACACGGCTACCCCTTTGGAATTTGTCCCCAAAGGTTAGTTACTTTTCATATTGTCCATTCTGATGCTCTGTAGTAGGAAGGTCACATTGATTGCTTCTGCCTGTGTTGAGCAGAATTTGCCCTGAGGAACCCAATATAAATCTGCTCTGTAGTTACCAAAATAAAAATTTTCTGCAACAGAAAAGAGGAGTGTTTCCAGAATTTGATATAGTATATAATCTTTAATACTAATGTCAGATTAATCTTAAATACATTTAAAGATCCTATTAGTACAAAATTTGGTGTTAGTCTGAACTTTTCTGTAATGATCCATATAATTTATTTAAATTCAACAGATGTCTTGCACAAAGTTGAGAAATAACCAAGTCAGTATTTTTTTTACCACTGAGAAATACAGTTCTGATATGCAAATATATTAGTTACATTTTGTTGGGAGAGACTTGTAAACACAGACTTGGGGGAATGCTATGTATTTGCAATGCTATCAGATTTGCTTCAATAATAGTTTGAATTTGTACATCAGGTTCATCTTGTTATACTTATTACAACAGCTGTAACAAATTTTGCATAAAATATGCTTTTAATACAGTGAATATGGTTTTAAAGATAAGACTTCAATAAGGAGTGATTCATTGTGGTGTCTATATTTGTGTAACAATTGCTGCTAGTGTTTTATTATGTTCTTGTATAATCAGTGTTTATATCCATTACTGTTTTTTTCCTCTGGGATGCCTACTATAGACCGTGATGATTCTGTTCCTGATTTTAACCCACGAAACATGGGACTGGTAAGAAGAAACTAGTTCGCTTTCTCTCCCCTGCCCAATATGCTCTTTTCATTTTGTTCAAATGTGGAGAATATTGTGGCTTGTCATTTTGTTAATTTTAGACTGTGTGTATGAGTGTACTGTTGAAATAAAAAATTAAATTTAACTAAGCTTGCCATCTGGCAGGTTTACTGGCAAGCTAGGAAACAACAAATAAGATACTTTATTCAGGTCTCAGCAGAAGCAGGAAATAAGCTCCATGGCTCTATATCGTGATATATATGTAAGGCTGGATTCTTCACTGCCTCTCACCTTGTATAGTTCTGTACACCTGTTCAGTGTTAGGAGCAGAATGCTGTACCTGCCGTGAGTTAATGGAGAATGCTAATTGGTAGAACTTAACATAGATATCCGTGATTAAACAAGATGCAAGACAGTAAAAAAATCAGGTGCTGGGTTTCCAGCGACATACACAGGAGCCATAGAGCTTATTTCCTGGCTTAATGAAAAGAACTAAATAAAGTGCTATCAAATTAGAATTCTCCACTAACTCACACTGGGCATAAGAAGTGCAATGAAGAATCAGGCACTTAAAATGTCACATAAACTATTACTCTGAGATCCTTGCGTTGCCTCGAGGTTCATAGCTAACAGAGCAGTTATGTGTTCAGCATAATATTAGTGAATTTTGATTGGAAATAGCTACCTGAAATTCTCCTTTGGTGGTTTGATTTGAACTACATTTTTTTCGTTTTCTGTTCTTTCCTCTTTGCTGAAATCAAAATTCATAGAAATTAAAGTGATTCTCAACACAGAGAAATACGGTTACAGAATAAATTATGTAACAAATTGTTGCAGCCATGCTGTTCATTACAAGTTCCACCTTTAAAGTATAATAACAACACTAAAGTTATGTTACAGTTGCCCAGAAGTGCATTCTTCAAACTCTATAATATCAAGAACTGGATGTCACAGGAGATGAGTAAAGATTATTAAATCATTCCTGTCTAGGTCACTACTTTGAATACAGCCCAAAAGTCACAAGGATATTGAGAAGCTTATGTGAAGTAAATTGTCGATCTGTGTTCAGTTTCTAACAGACATGGGCCCATGTTACATGAAGCACAATCACAACCGATGCCCATGTAGACAGTTTTAGCGGAGAGGATTGTTATGGAAAGTAGCCCAAGTGTGAACTGTTAAGGAAAGCCTCAGTTATCTTTTTAATTCTAGTATTTTTATCAATAAAACAGGTCTGAAGCACACTGGAAAGATTTGCACTTGTTTTGGGGGTATAAAGAAGTGTTGTCGTAGCCTTGTTACTTCCAGGATATTAGAGAGACAAGGTTGGTGAGGTACTATCTTTTATTGGACCAACTTTTTTGGTGGAAGAGACAAACTTCGCTTTTCACAAAACGATCACTCCGTATCTGACCTTATCAGTCCTTATCCTCAAAGGAAACTTGCACAATGCTTTCAAAAGATGAGCCTGGGATCTTAAATTCCTAACTTGGCTAGACACTACAAATCATGGTCTTGGGCCAGGTCTGCACTACAAATATATATCCGTATAACTACATCGCTCAGAGGTGTGAAAAATCCATACCACTGAACAACATAGTTATACCAATCTAACCCCTGACGTCACTATGTTGGTGGGGAAGCCTCTTCTGTCAACATAGCTACCGTCTCTCAGGAAAGTGCATTAACTATGCCAAACAGAAAAGCTCTCCCATTGGCAGAAGAACATCTTCACTTAAGTGCTACAGTGGCTGCGCTGAATCAGTGCAGCTGTGCTGATGCAGTATTTTAAATATAGACCTGACCTTAGGAAAGATACTGGATTTATGGTTCGTTACGACAATTTGTAAGTCACTAACCTTCCTTCCCCTTTTTGAGCTCTGACTACAAGCATGTTAATGGGCCACTTCACCTTGAATGGTGTCTTAGATTAAAATATGTAATAACTGCTTATGCTTAATAATCTGTTCAGGCTGGTATTTAGCTGACACTCTTAGTATCTTTCACAGAGCTGAAGAAGATTCTCTGTAGCTCAAAAGTTCCTCTTTTTCACCAACAAAAATTGATCCAATAAAAGATATTACTTAATCCACCTGATCTCTCTAATTTCTAGTACTGTCATTTTGGCACTTTTCCACATCAACTAGAATATTAATAAACAAACTGGCAATCAAAAAGCCAGAAGAACCCCAAAACAAAAAACAAAGCAAAACAACCCACTCAGACATGGATACAGCTGAACTGAGTGTATTCTGTTTTATTTTTGTAGTTGAGGAATGAATCCAGTGAATTGTTGAAAAATTCACTATTGGAGTCTGAGAGTGCTTTCATTGGTGAGTTTCTGTCTCTGTATTTAGCAGTATTTATATTTATATGTAACATGTCATTTGATATGGTGGTATTACTGTTCTCAAAGAAAGTGATTTTTCTGCTATTATTCTACTCAGGGAGTTAAGGACTCCCGGTAAGGAGGGAAAAGGGTCAGGTTTTGTTTTTTGTAAAATCTGGATTTAAAGTTAGGAAACACATTCAAATGTATTGTGTTAATATATAAATATTGGAGAGCATGATATAATCTAGCATAATATAAACTAGGACTCCCCCGAATGACATAAATTATCCTGACAGAAGTGCTGGTAAGGACAGCACTATGTTTGTGGGAGAGCTTATCACGCTGACATAGCTTCTGCCACTTGTGGGAGCTGGAGGAGTTAAGTCGACAGAAGAACTCTCTCCCATCAGTTTAAAGCAGTTATGTTAGAGAACGGAAAACTCTCTAGTGCATTCATGCTGTGAATTGTGATCAAGAGGTGACACCTGTTTGAGTCTGCATTTTTTCTTATGCAAAAAAGTCTCCTTTCTGCAATGCTGGATATTCCCCTCACTAGATGTTAGAGTTGTCTTTTATACAGGTGACATGTAAAATTGAATTTAAATTGCATCACATTGCCTCCAGATTCTGATGACACCAAATGAGAATTCTGAATACACTTCATTTACATTAAAAATTGAATTTTTAAAATGAATTAAGTATTATTGCTTATTTTGTTATCAAATTCCATTCATTTTGTGTTCTCCCCACATTTTAAACTTTCAGTACATCAGTACTGAATACATATGTGAGTTTATGTTGAGAACACAACTATCACAGAAGGAAGATGTTTTGGCAAGTTGGTAGTGGACAGTGCGGCATTGGGGAGTCATGGGAGGCAATTTTTGATTGTGGGATAAGCATGTTGTTTGGATATATAACAATGCAGAGGGGTACATACTCTTCTTTTAGATTTTTATAGGGTTCGTATACATTTAAAAATCTGGCATTGCAGGTGTGCACCACAGTGGTGCTTAACTGAGACCCCTTCTTCCACTGATAGGAGGGGCTCTCCCCTTGACGGAAGTAATCTTCCTCTCTGTCAAGCTAGTCTTGTCTATGTGGAGGTTAAGTTGATTAACTCTGCCGTTGAGGAGGGTGGATTTTTTACACCCCTGAGCAACATTCATAATTTCTAATTTCTTGGTGTAGACCAGACCATAGTAAGGTGACTGAGGCAGTTCTGAGTTATTGTTCCTGCAACTCCATTGGTTATGCTTGATTTGTATTTGGAAGATTGGTCTTCATAACGAGGATAATTAAAATGTGTATATATTTTTATGTGTATATTGTAAACGAACTTAGATTCTGTAGCACAGTTCTTTGGTAAGGGGAGGGTAAGAGACAGTTCTTCAGCAAATGCATTATATTCATAGATACATAGGTTTCTCCACAAGAAACAGAATAATTTGGCAGCTGCAGTTTAGAATTACAGGTCATCCATTCTGAAAAGGTGTAGTACTAAAAAGTCATAATATTGAAATTAGCCATTCAAGAGCCCTTTGTCAGAGTTAACATATTTTGCATGAATGCAAAACTTGGGGATTCCTGATTTCTGGCTCACAAGGGTTAAATTATGATGGACATGCAATCACAATTTTAAAGTACCTATATTTGCTAAAAGCTTTTTCTGCTATTCATGCGTTACTTATTACTGCAGATGCCTAACAATGTTGTTTTATAAAATGTCATCCTTCCACTTTATATATAGGGCTATGTCTACACTTGTAATTTTAAGTCAACTTTAACTAAGTAGACTTAGTGCGTTTACACTTAAAATTAAAGTTGACTTAAAGGGGAACTTACAAAGTCGACCTAGAGCGTCCACACTGGACACCTAGGTCAACTTCTACGGGGTTAGGGGGTCCTAGGGCAGGTCCACGGGGGCAGGGAGGGCACCCCTTGCCCAATGCCAGGGAGCTCATCCTTTGCCCCTTTGTACATAGGTACAATGGGGCAAAGGAGGTCAGGGACCCTGGCAGGGCATAGGGGTGCCACCCCCGCCCCCATGGACCTGCCCTAGGTCCCCCTGGCATACAGACCCCAGTATATTAGAGCCCATGGCTAGTTTGGGATTTTTGAATGCTCACAAATACAGACATCAGCAGTAATAATTTTCAGCTATTTGGGCCTAAAAGTGCCTACAAATTTCCACTTCCTATCACTAAAAGTAAAAAAGCCTGCAACATTTATTCTTTATGACACAGAAGAAATATAGACATTTTATGTGTTGTTGTTTTTTGTTATAAAGCTAGGAAACCCTATTTATTCTGTGAATTTTTTTTCTCCTATTATGGGTAATCACTGCTTTCGACTCCAGAGAGGGGGGAGAAGGATCAGGTTTTTTTGTTTTGTTTTGTTGGCAAAATTTGAACTTTGTATTAGGAAACAAATTCAAATGTATTGTGTTAATATATAAATATAGGAAAGCAAGATGTAATCTGGCATAAGCAGGGATGTACTCAGGATGTCCTTTGTTTTTTCCATCTCTTTAATTCTGTGAGTAGCCTGCACCAGTCTCTTCTTACTCTAGGCAATGTTGTTTAATATTTAAGCAATGAAAATGTGTTTGATGCTGTACTCGATGTAAATATCTAGAGTACCTGTCTAGAAGGATTATTTTTTTACTTTATTGTTTGAAAGTATGCTACAAAATGCAGAAAGATCCTGAGAACTTCTGTTGCATTTTGAAAACCTTAGTTATGTCCCCAAGGAAGGCAGCAAAGCCACATAAGTTCACGCAAGAGAAATGTGGAATTAATGAGGATTGTAGTTCATTTTTTCATTCAAGTGTGCTGCAGTAGAATCCCCTCAGTCAAAATGAGCATGTGAAATGCACCCTTCATGACGAGTAATTCCCAATTAATTGGTCTTACCATTTTAATAGTGAAATAACTTTTTGGGAAGCTGCAGTTTGTGTTATTAGACAGGCTCAGCATATCTGAGATACTAACTGCACTTGAATAGGGACTGAGCCTACAGTCTGCCCAAAGCCAGTGCTGCGGCATCTACCAGATGTTAGTGCTGTTTACTCTTCTGTGCTGTGGCAAATTGCCAACTCTGCAACAGTGGCTCCTGTGCCATTCTCTTCTGTGGTGGGTCAGGGTACCACCTCTTATCTTGTTTCTGAGTGTTGATTCCCACCTACCCTCCAGTAGAGGTCAGTGGCGTGGAAGGACCTGGGGCTGCCTTCTACTCCAAGTCCCAGCCCTGGGGCCCTATGAATGGTAGTTGTGTCCTGCTGACCGGACATACAGCTGCAATTCCTTCCCCTGGGCTAATTTCCTCTTTGCCCCTTCATCTTCTTGGGTTCCCTGCTCTCTCTCTTCCTGGGCAGGGTCTCTTTCAGTTCTCCTGCTTTGGGGAGTCTCTTAGTTTTGGTCCCCCTATGTAGCAGGGTCCTTTCTCTCAGTCCTCTGTGCCTGGAAAGTCTCTTTGCTCTGCTTGAGCAGGTTTTCCCTTCCCTGGATTCTGTACCTTTCTCATGGCCCTTGTCTGATCCTCTGGTCATCTGCAGTACTCCTCCCACACTGCTATCAACTCTCCTCACTCTTCTCCCTGCCTGGCTGGAATAAGAGTTTTTATCAGGTCTCTGGCTGGGTCTTAACTGGCCTCAGGTGCTCCTGATTGGCCTGTAGTAACTCCCATAGGCAGCAAGTTATATTGGCCCATGTTGCCTGGGCTCCACCAATATTGAGAATGGTGATTCTGGCTCTACCAATATTTCTGTGCTGCTCGGGAGTGCTGGGTGGCTGGTTGTGGAGCCTCCAGTGGTGCTCAAGTATGTAGGTGCAGAGCGCAGCGGCTCCCAGTGTCCAGAGCACCTCAGCCATTCTGCCTCCCTTCCCTGGACGTACTCATGTTTAGCCTGATTGCAGAATATTTATAAGGAATAAAATCATGTGTAAGTCTCCCTTATAAATAGACATACCATTGGCACCAACAAATAAAGAGCATTAGGGATGTACAGGGGTTTACAGGGATCCCGAGTCTGATGTCTGCATAATAGTGACCCAAAGGATGTCTCTACCAACAGCCAGTATCACACTAGTGGTCTTGATCTTTGCAAGATGTATGGACGGATGATATTCAAGTAGTTATGCATCTATTTTTAAAACTATGTTCTTCATATATGTGAGTTAAGACAAGTTACCGAAACGTGATTAACAGATTCTGTCTAGGCAGGGGGAAGTAGATGTGTATCTCTCTGTCTGGTCAGTGTGTATTTTGTGATTTACAGTGCAGGTCTATTTGCATTATTGAAACTTATTCTAATAAAGAGATTGTGAATTCACATAAGAGAAAATCTGTAGGAAAAAACAAAACCAGGAGGGAGCTGTTTGATTAAAGACAATGGATTTTTGAGGTATAACTTGGGTGTACTGAGGTACACGCAGGATCCTTCACTGAAGAGAGGAACTGTTAATGTCTTCTGTCTTGTGAAAGGAAGGTCAAGCAAACCTGCTAAAATGGCAAACTCTGCTAAGTCTTTAGGTGAGCTAAAACCTAATTTAACAAGACCATGTTTTGTTAATTAAGTGTGGGCCCTAGAGGGCATGATGGGATTTTGTTTTACATGTGACCATTTTTTTTTTACAGTATTTGTACTTGCTATTATTTTATTGTCTAATCTTTGTTAAATCAACTTTTGCTGGTTTTCAATGTAAATTTATCCAAGTGCTGTGGGTTAAACAGAGCGGTTATCTGAAGGGAAACTCGTAAGTTGGTGTTTACTGTTCCTTTGGAAGCAACTTAATTGCTCCAGGAGGATGCTCAGAGATCTTAAGAGTTGAAGTGTGCCCGTAGCCAACCTATAGAGAGAGAGATGGGCCTGGTTAAGCCTGGAGAGGAGTGATTGTGTTGCCAATGGAGGTGGGGAGCTGACCTCTGAGAGGAACAAGGCTTCCTCACACTAAGGGCAGCCGGTACTGAGGTACCTCACAATCCTGGGTATCCCCAGGAAGCAGCACACGTACCTTTTACCTCCTAGTCATTGTTATGCAATATCACTGAGCTTAGTGGCTCCCCATGGTATGTCCTGATGAAATATATTTCTCTGCTGAGTGTATCTGTATCAAGATGAGTGTGCTGTATTAGCACCTCTTATTTAACTACTAACTGTAAGCAGAGTTTTCACTGTGGTAATTTGATTTTTAAGAGATTTGTTCATTTCCCCTTTCCAGACGCTAATGGGGAGACCTTTCCAGCTTTCGAAGAAGTTCATTTATCTTCACAGCCACCGCCATCTGCAAGGGAGAGGAGACGAGTAAAGAAGAAAGCAATGGAATTTACTGTATGTATGAAATGCTTCTTGCCTCATCCTTGTATCCTTCTTTTACATTGAATGGAGAAACCCCAGTGGTATCTGAGAAGAGAGACTAGTGATGAGTAGCGGTATGAGAAAACTGAAGGAGACTAATAAAATGGGACCATGATAAAAGTATATAAAATAATGATAGATTTAGAGGAGATAGATTAGGAACATCTGTTCTTATTTTCATTACACAAGAATACAGGAACAATCAGTGAAATCAAAAGGTGGCAAACTGAAAATTGATAAAGGAAATACTTTTTTTTTTAATATGATATACAATTAAACTGTGGAACTCATTACCACAGGATGTCACTGGGACTAAAAACCTTGCAAGATTCAGAAAGGAATTGGACGTTTATATCTAAAAATTATAATAACTGATGGTAACATCAATGTTGGAAGAGATATTAAACCTCATTTTTCAGGGCAAATTCATCTCTAACTATTAGTAATTAGAGGGAGAGTTGCCGAATGTAGGATTTTTGCATCTTCCTTTGAAGCATGTGGCATTGTCCACGGTCAAGAGAAAACATTAGACTAGATGACAATTCCTGTATTTCCTATTTCAATAGGTGACATATTATATGTATGTAGAAGACGGTATAAATGGATTATATTCCTAGTGGATCTTCAGCAGAAGTGTCATGTTTATTGAAATCTTCCCATGTTTTCTAAATCTGCAGGATGAAGTCCCGGTTAGCAAGTCTCTGCTGCCGCAACCTGATCGTTTCTCTTTGCACTCAAGCTCCAGTCTCAATGTTGATGAATTGAAAGCCAGGAATGAAGAAAGATTGCGAAGACTGAATGAGTTTCAGAAGAAATCTGTTAATCTAGGTATGCCTTTGTTTGATGTTAAAGATAAAGAAACAGATATTAATAGACAAACTACCTGTAGGCTAAACAAGAAGAAATTGGCTGAGATTGTTAAATTAGATTATTCTGAAATAATTTAATATTTGACACCACTAGTTCACTGGAAAATCAGTCAATAAAAAAGGTTTGAGTTGAAATTTATTGCAAGTTTTGAAAGGTGAGGGATGCAATAAGGAAAATAAAAGGCTTTGTGATGATGCTAACTCAAGACACGTATTATCACTAGAACAGTGCTCTCAAACTTTATATCTGATGCTTCAGTTGAAAGAAATTAAACCCTCCGATAAAACCCATATTGCAGTTGGCCAGTTGAGCCATGCATGTGAAAGCTATGATCTTTTTGACTCCCTGGGGAGATCATCGCATGACACGAAGCACATTTTATTACTCCAGTCTTAGTACACTTAACTGTTGTTGGTCAGAACATTCTCAAAATGCAGTACTTAACTCTGAGTTCCCATCACAAAGAATTCCACAGACCGACTATGCTGTATGGAGAAGCATTTCCTTTTTGTTCTGGAAGTGTCTGGTTTTAATTACATGGACTCACTTGTTCCTCTGTCAGTACATTGGGACATACTACTTAATTGAGCTCTAAATGCTCTGCCATAAATCTCAAATTCCATCTTGGAGTATAAACTAATCAACATACCATCTAATCAGTTTTAAAACCAGTATTTTTTTTATTTGATAGCCATTATTCAGGGGGGATCACAAAGTGTTTTACAAATTATATAGCATATGAGCCCTAACCTCTTTCCTTGATTTTGTAACAAATGGTACTCTTAGAATCAGATTTGTTCTTGTCAATAGTGGCTCACTCTAATTTTCATCTAATAGAGCACCAGTGGTGAAAAACCCAGCATGCTTGACTTCCTTTGTGCTTTTATTCTGCCTTCAATTTCTGTCGTCTTTGCAGCTAAAATGTCTCTTTTTCTAAACTTTTATTACTTCATTTACATTTTCACCAAATTCAGTTCTCTCCTGTCTATCTACTCAACTTCTTCGTCCTTGTTCAATCACATCCCTCATGGTTTCACTTAGTATTGTGTGTACAAAGTTGCTATTATTTATATATAGCTTGGGTTGGTCTTGCCTTTGTGAGCCGCAATCTCCACATTTTCTTCCTCTGCTAGTTTGACTCCCTTGCCTCTGAATGAGGTACTTCCTTCTTATTATATATCTGTGTTAATTAGTAGTATATTACTAGATTAAAATGTTGGATCTTACAGTGGCATTTAGTATAATCTAAGCACAGCTTGTTTGTTTTTTGGTGATTGATTGTGTGGTTTCCACTCTTGCGCTATGTCTACACCTGTTAATTTAAGTCGACTTAGCTAAGTCGACTTAACAAAGTCACAGAATTATAGAAGATTACGGATGGAAGAGACCTCAGGAGGTCATCTAGTCCAACCCCCTGCTCAAAGCAGGACCATTCCCAACTAAACTATCCTAGCCAGGGCTCTGTCAAGCCAGACCTTAAAAATCTCTAAGTATGATTCCACCACCTCCTTAGAAAACCCATTCCAGTGCTTCTTCACCTTCCTAGTGAAAAAGCTCTTCCTAATATGCAACCTACACATCCCCACTGCAACTCGAGGCTATTGTTCCTCATTCCGTCACCTGCCACCACAGAGAACAACCTAGCTCCATCCTCTCTGGAACCTCTCTTCAGGTAGTTGAAGGTTGCTATCAAATCCCCCTTAACTCTTCTCTTCTGCAGACTAAACAAGCCAAGTTCCCTCCACCTCTCCTCATAAGCCACGTGCTCCAGTCACTAATAATTTTTGTTGTCCTCTGCTGGATTCCTTCCAATTTGTCCACATTTTTTCTGTAGTGGCAGGCCTCAAACTGGACACAATACTCCAAACTGGAGTACTGTGGGGGAGTAATGAGGAGTCTGAACTATTGACTTAGGGGCTGTGTAAACCATGCCAACAATCAAAGAACCTTAACTTTGTTAAGTCGACTTAGCATGTCCATACTTAAATTTTAAGTTGACTTAGAGGGGACCCTACAAAATTGACCTAGATTGTCCACACTGGATGCGTAGGTCGACTTGTAGGGGCTAGGTGGACGTGGGACAGGTCCACGGTGGCAGTGGGGGCGCCCCTTGCCAAGTGCCAGGGGGCTCTGCCCTGCCCTGTGGGGGGGCATGCCAGGCTGTGGCTGTGCCAGCCACCCTGGCAGGGAAGGCAGTGGGGAAGCCCTGGAGCCCCCTAAGTTGACTTAAAGTCCACTTAGGGCTACTCCATGTCTACACTGGCTTAAGTCGACTTTCTAAAGTCGACATAAGCAGCAAGTCAACTTAAAAGGAGGTTTTACAAAGTCAACTTAAGCAAAGTGTAGTGTAGACGCAGAGTAAATTAAGTCGACTTAAGCAAGCTTAAGTCGACTTAGTTTACGAGTGTAGACGCACCCTTGGTGTCCAGGAGCCTTATGCATGTGAGATTGGATTTCTTTGGCCAGCATTGTCCTTGTGATCCCTCCCCACCCAAGGGCATAAAGGACAGAGAAAGATCTGCCACTCCTTGGTTCCTTCTTTCCCTCTATGGCAACAAAATGGAACCCTTGGTGCGTCTACCTGCTTTCTTAGCAATAAAATACCATCCTGTTAGTGAAATGTTAGCTATGAGTGAATTATTGTTAGTTTTATTTTGCCCATTGGCATTAAAAGAAAGTAGTTTTTATCATTTAATAGGCTAGGAACCCCCCGGCAGTGCCATCTGCTGCTCAAGTGAAGGGGACATTTAGTGCACTCATACACCTGAAAGTGTTGCCGTATGTCTGATCCTACCTGTTGGTGCACAACAGGGACTCCTCTTCCACTCACATTCTCTCCTCTCCATGGGGATTACAGTGGGACCCTGGGACAGACTCCAGGGCAGGGCTCAACAAACCCCAGGTGCCAGGTTGCTATGGTGTCTAGGATTTGTCAGCTCTCATCCCCTTTCCCGCAGCATGACGTTGGTGGGTGGGAGCACTCTCCGGCCTGTCAGCAGTGGGGAGCAGACTCAGGAGTAACTCCCTTTCCCACAGCATGTTGGCGGTAGCAGGGGGCAGAGTCAGCCCCCTGCTGCTCCTGAGTTCACTCCCTGCTGCCAACATGTTGGGGGAATGCTGGCATGGCGGCAGCAGGAGCGGACTCGGGAGCAGCCCCCTTTCTCCGGGCATGTCAGGAGTGGCGAGAAGTGGACTCTGCTGCAGGATCTACTTCTCACTGCTCCTGAGTCCTCTCCCCAGCATTCATCTGACTCCTTAATTTTGGGGCTGGCTCCTAGCTTCAAAGAAAATTTGTTGAGCCCTGCTCTAGCGACTACTTTCTCAGAAGAAAAGGACAAAAATCTCATAGAAGATGGGCCCTTAGGCATCTTCAGTACCCATATGTCTATCAGCCTGGGCCTACTGGAGACCGTTGGGTACACCCTCATTCACGCAAGCCTGTGGCTATTGCTCCCCCCCCCCCCCCCACCTTCCATGGCTAGGTCTCCTTCTTCGAAGAGGCAGTATAGACCATATTAGTCAGGTCAATTATTGCAATTTCAGATATTAGAGAGATAGGAATGGAGAGTGACACGCATCAAGCAACTGAGGAAGAAAAACTAATCCTGTCTTCCTGTCTGCAAATATCTCATCTTCCCTTGATTAAGCAGTGAACTCTTTGATGTATGCTCCAGTTTACAGTTCGAAAGCATTCCAAGACCTCATTAAATACCTGGCTGAGGCTCTCGACATACTCTGGGGGATGGCTCAAGAGAAATCGCAAACTGGTGTGCATTCTGCACCCTTCCTTGCCTGTTAGGCTTGTGATCCCTATAAATAAGGATCTCAAGTGTTACAACCTGCCAAAGTCTGTGACAGATAACAGCGTCCTCATCCACATGCGCAGGCAGAAGGAACCAAGTCATTTCAAAGGGATTTGAGTACATCTTCTCTCACCCTGTGCCAAATCTCTGCTTGTCATAGCTGTCTGGGAGAAGTCCAAACAAGAAGGGCATCTCAAACCAACAACTTGTGACAAAGACCCTGAAAAGCTGGACTTATTTGGATATAAAATCTATTTATCACCTAGCCACCAAATGAAAGTTATAATAACCAAGCACTGCTCACAAAGTACATTTACTTCCACTGGGGCGAGTTGTCTCAATTTACAGACAGGTTTCCTATGGAATATAGGAAAGAGTTAGAGCGATAATGAACAAGAGGCAGCTAGCTGTAAACCTACATTTCTCTACAAGCAGCTTTAGATGCATCTAGTACAGTGGCACATGCTGTGGTCAGTCCATCTGTGGTGAAGAGACAAGCATGTAGGAGAGCCAGAGCTGTATCAACCAACTTTAAGCTCAGCTAAAGATATCAGTACGAGCATATCTCAGATTTCGAAGACACATGGTCTCATGCACCTATCTAATGCGGTTTGCCAGACTTCACCTATTCTACATTCAAGATTGGCTGAAATTAACGTATCTACCTCGGGGGCACCAAATGAATATGGTGATCTCAATCCTGTAAGAAGTGCTTTCTTTGTTAAACTCATGGAAAGACTCTATTCCAGTGTGCAATAGAGTACCCTTCTCTGCATTTCTGCCTACCAAAACTCTGGTGACATATGCCTCCAAAAAGGAACGGGTGAGCATAATCTTTAAACTCAGGGTATATGTTCCCCTCAGGACTTTGACCTCCACGTAAATGCCAAAAGCTGACAGTGTAAAACATTTCTGCTTCTACCCCAGGGTTCGCTGTCCAGGTGCAGACAGACAGACATCATAATTATGCATTTTATAAGCAGACAGAGAGGAGCCAGGTCATCTGTGCTCTGTTAGGGAACAGTTTGACTCTAGAATTGGTATATACAACTCCAGATCATTTTAGACATGAGAAGTTGATGAAGGATGCATTGTTGAAGAATATCTTTTTCAGGTGGGATTATCCACCCATAGACCTGTTTGCCACATACCAGAACAAGAAATGACAAGTGTTTTGCTCCAGATGGGGCTCCAGTTCTGGCTCCCTGTTAGATGCCTTTCACAACCTTGAATATTAGGACTGGTACATAGATGCCTTCCTTCTGATTCTCATGTTACTGAGGAAACAGAGAGAGCTGCAGCATTGGCCAGACAGTTTGGAATTCAGATCTGATGAATTTCGGCGTAACCCGCAATCATTTTGCCTGCTCTGACTGACATAGTCTTACAGAACAATGGTCAGTTCTGCACCTGGACCCTCTATTGCTACATCTGACAGCCTGGGTGCCAGTTGGATGACATCCACCAAAAGAAGCTGTTCAGCTGAAATTCAGAACATGCTACTCCAAAGCAGAAAAGCCTCAACCAGGCTTATAAAGCTAAGGGAAAGAGGTTTTCTCTTTGGGCATCTCAGCAGCAGATCTCTCCCTTGACATTACCCATTTCAACAGTATGGGACTATCTACTAGCCCTGAAGCAATCTGGATTTTCTGTCAGCTCCATAAGGATACCTCTAGCAGCAATATATGCATATTACTCTCCTATTACAGGTGTTACCATATTTTCCACCCCTACAGTGGCAAGCTTGCTTAGGATCCATAATAAGTTTCCCCCTAAGTTTAGGATCCTTTTTCCTGAGACCTCTATATAACAACTGGATTGATGGGCCCCATTCTTGTTTTGAGCTGTTCTTACCTGTTCCCTATGTACCATCTTTCCATGAAAAGTGCTGTTACATTAGCTGAGAGGTAGAGGATATTCATATTGTCATGGTGGGGTCTCCGTTTTACAGTGTCTCATAAGGATAGAATTATTTTCAGGTCTTCTCCCAAACTCAGAGTTGTTTGAGTTCCAAATAAACCAATTTATTCTTCAGGTTTTCTTCCTCAAGTCTCACTCAACCATGGGTGAAGGAAAACTTCATACATCTGAGGTAATAAGGGCATTGTCATACAACTTTAACAGGATAAAATTGTTCAGGAACACAGACGGTTTATTGCCTTTGCTGAAAGTATTACGGGTCAGGCATAAACCTCAGAGAGATTATGAAAATGGGTCTTCAATTATGTAAGAATATGTTATAAGTTAGCTATGTTAGAACCACCTACCCACTTTAGAGCACATACCACTAGAGCTAAGACAGCTTCTGCAGAGTATTTTGAAAAGTGTCTCTATTTCTGACATCTGTAGGGCAGCTACGTGGAGCTTGGTCCACACCTTTTCAAGACACTACTTTTTGGTAGAGGCTTCCAACTTGGATGCCCACTTTGGTAGAGATGTCCTGAGTCATTGTTAAATAGGACTCCCACTACTTGCGTCCAAGCAAACAGGTAACCGCAGTTACAGTAAGGTAAGTAATCATTCTTTTTGCTGTTAGCACCTCAGTTTTCCCCTTCTTAGGGAGATATAATGGGTCACTTCATTTCCATGGAAATGCAGTTAAGTCTAGAGTAGACAGTAACAATGTTTTCTTCGAAGTAAAACATTGTTATATTCCATATAACAGAAGAAGAGCATTCATAAAAGTATGGGGATCAATTGCTATTTGTTGTTAATTAACAAAAAATTAGTAACTGTATAGACTTTACTGCTGGAATGTTTTAATATAATAACATAGAGTAATTAGATAATGAAATCCTTTTTCTTCCCAACTTCTTTATTTTTTTCCTAATAGGTTAGTTTTTCATTACCAATTTCAGGACTCAGTTTTTTTGACTCTTACTTTTAAAAAAGTGATGGTCAGGATGAGTAAGTGACCAAAATGGGTCTCCCCCCCCCCCCCCCACTTATCTATAGAAACAGACTTTTTTAGAGCCTCCAGGGGGTCCTGGGTTTTTTTGTTTTTAAGTGAGAAACTTTGTTTCTGCTGCTGAGATTTTCTTAGATCCTCGGTGCAGGACAGACAATGTGAAAGAGAGGAGCATTGCCTGTGCTGCCTCTCCCATTCCACGCCATCATCACTTTTGCTGGCTTTGGAGGGGCTGGAGGGGGCTGTATGATCTACCAGCTGAGAAGGCAACATGTCATCTTTAATCTCAGCCTGACAAGCAGGAGAAGTCTAGCACTGGAGAGTCAGAGGTCTTTGTTCTCCCCTCCTTTCTGCCAGTAATCAAAAGGAGTTCCAGGAGTAGGAGGGAGTTTGGAGCTCACTGGAAGGAGGCTTAATTGTAGCCAGATTACCGAGGTGCCCTGCAGCATACCAGGCAGAGAGAGGGACAACCTTTCAAGAGTCGCAGATCCCGTTTTTTCCTGAAGCAATCAATGTAATGACCCCCTTGTTGGTGGGGATGTTGTAACTGTGAGTGGCGTCATTGTTGTACAAGAATTTTTTGAGGCAGAGATGGCAGACGAAAGAAATCTTTCCTTAACCTCCTCTTCTGGCCTTCAAACAACCCCTAAACTCTTCAAGCTCATAATCAGAAGCAAGCTCCCCACAGATCAGGACACACCAGCTCAATGCGGCAGCAGACCCTGCCAGAACACCAAAAGCAAAACCTTCAGGTACATCTCCACTGCTCCAATGATCAGCACCTCCCATAACACAGCTTTCGAGATATTTGGGTTCTACCCAGAGCTATCACAACACCTGAGTTATCTCAGCCAGTGAACTAAATCCCCCAATAGCAACTCTGTGGGTGAAACCAGACAATCACTACATTCTCAAATGAACTAGCACAGGAAAAGGATAAAAGACAAAAATAGTAGATCATAGTCTCATAGGCCAAGTCTACATAGCGGCGAAAGTTGGCGGCAGTCGACAGGAATTATGTAAACTTGTGTAATTCCTGTTACCTTCATAACTACCCTTCTATGCGCTTGCTGTGCTGTCGGGAAATGTGTTCCTGTCAGTGCAACACTACAGGAGGTGGTATAATTAGATTGACTTTCAGATCAATTGAGCACATCTTTACTGACTGCTCAGTCAAACTTGATAAATAGATCTGATGGTGTTGAATTTGCTGCTGTCAGTGTAGACAGAGCCATAGACTCTAAGGTCAGAAATGACTGTAATTGTCATCTAGTCCAGTGGTTCCCAATCTTTTTGAGTGAAAGCCCTACTAATTAACATTAGGTAAAATCCATGCCCCAACCACGCTGCACCAGGCATAAACACATATAACCCCTATAAACATGTATAATGCCGATAACACTAAATTGTTATTAATAATAATTAATAACTTATGACTAATAATTAATAACTAATGACTTGAGTAGCAAGAATTTTTCGTATAAGTTGGGGATGCATCAGTTGGAAGTGATGGAGGAGGGAAAGGAACTCGGAGTACTGGTTGATCATTCACAGGATGACTATGAGCTGCCAATGCGATGTGGCCGTGAAAAAAGCTAATGCGGTCCTAGGATGCATCAGAAGAGGTATATCGAGTAGAGATAGGGACTTGTTAGTGCCATTATACAAGGTGCTGGTGAGACCTCATCTCAAATATTGCGTGCAGTTCTGGTCCCCCATGTTTAAAAAAAATGAATTCAAACTAGAACAAGTGCAGAGAAGGGCTACAAGGATGATCCGTGGAATGGAAGACATGCCTCGTGAGAGGAGACTTAAGGAGCTTGGCTGGTTTAGCCTAACCAAAAGAGGATTTAGGGGAGGTACATCAGAGGGATAAATACCAAGGAGGGAGAGGAATTATTTGAGTACAGCACCAATGTGGACACAAGAACAAATGGATACGAACTGTCTATCAGGAAATTTAGGCTTGAAATTAGACACAGGTTTCTAACCACCAGAGAAGTAAAGTTCTGGAATAGCCTTCCAAGGGAGCTGTGGGGACAAAAACCATAAGTGCCTTCAAAACTGAGCTTCATAAATTTATGGAGGGGGTGGTATGATGGGATGGCCTAGTTTGGTAATTGACTGATCTTTGACTACTAGTGGTGAATTTGTCTGTGACCTAAGAAGGGAGGGTAGATGAGGTGGGTTCTGAGTTATTAAAGAGAATTCTTTCTTGGTGGCTGGCTGGTGTGACTTGCCCACATGCTCAGGGTTTAACTGATTGCCATATTTGGGGCTGGGAAGGAATTTTCCCCCAGGGCAAATTGGCTAGGGCTCTGGGGGTTTGGGAATGGCTTACTTGCTGGTGGATTCTCTGTATCTTAAAGTCTTTAAATCATAATTTGAGGACTTTAATAACTCAGTCATAGGTTAGAGGTTTAGTGCAGGAATGGGTGGGTGAAGTTTTGTGGCCTTCATTGTGCTGGAGGTCAGACTAGATGGTCATACTGGTCTCTTCTGACCTTTGAGTCTATGAGTCTAAGAAGCTAAGCCTTCCCCAGCACAGCCACCACTGCACACCCTGTGAGGCCCTATCGTGTCCCTAATGGGGTAATGGAGATGGGCCCTGGCAGGTTGGTTGGGGCTGCTTCAGGCCTTTGCTGGTGTGGGGCTGCTCTTCTCCAGCGGGGCACCTGCTTGGCTGGTGTGAGGCTGTGAGGGGCTGCTCCTCCACTCCAGCTGGAGTGGAGCTTGGGGCTCCTACTCCCTTGAGGGGCCAACTTCTTTGCTCTGGCCAGTGTGAAGCTTGGAGGTTTGCATCTGGCATGGAGCTTGCAACGGTAAATGACTTCAATATTACTGAAGCCTCATGGACCATCTGTAATCTTTGGCACACCCCAATGGGATCCCACATGCCAGGTTGAGAACCATTGATTTAGTCTGACCTCCTGTACGTTGCAGGCCACAGAACCTCGTTCACCCACTCCTGTAATAGACCGTTAATCTCTAACTGAATTACTGGAATCCTCAAATCAGAGTTTAAAGATTTCAGGTTACAGAGACTTCTCCAGTTCCAAAGGGGTAGAGGGTTAGTCTAGTTCAGCAAAACAAACAAGGAGTCTGGTGGCACTTTTAAAAGGAATTCACCATTAACATTAGTTTAAATTTGCAAATGACCCATGCCCCATGCTACAGAGAAAGTTGAAACCCCCCCAAAGTCTCTGCCAATATGAACCATGGGAAAATTTCTTTCCGCGCTCAAATATGGTGATCAGTTAAACCCTGAGCACATGGGTAAGACCCATCAGGCAGATACCTGGTAGAGAACTCTATTTAGGAAATCAGGGCCCTCCCCATTTTAGTGTCCCATTTCTAGCTGTTTGGGATTTTTGCTAATTACACTTACCGATAGGCCAAATGGCATTGTAGGCAATCCCATCATATCATGCCCCTCATAAAGTTGTCAAGCTCGGTCTTGAAGCCAGTTAGGTTTTTTGCCCCCACAGCTTCCCTTGGAAGTCTATTCCAGAACTTCACTCCTCTGAAGGTTAGAAACCTTTATCTAAATTTCAAGCCTAACCTAGTTGATGGCTGTTTTCTATCCATTTGTTCTTGTGTCCACATTGGCACTTACCTTAAGTAACTCTTCCTCCTCTCCTGTACTTCTGCCTCTAGGGCGATCGTATCTCCCTTCAGCTTCTTTTCGTTACAAACAAAGCTCTTTGAGTCTTCTCTCACAAGGTAGGTTTTCCTTTCTTCGGATTATCCTAGTAAGTGTTTTCTGCACCTGTTCCAGTTTGAATTCATCTTTCTTAAATATGGGAGACCATTATTGCACACAGTATTCCAAATGAGGTCTCACCCTCTGCCTTGTTTAAGAGTACTAACCTTGACTATTTCTACCGGAAATACCTTTCCTGATGCATCTTATGACTGCACTAGCCTTTTTCATGTCTGCACCATATTGACAGCTAATAGTCATCCTGTGAACAATCAATACATCTTAGGTATTTCTCCTCTGTCACCATCAACAGATAAAGTCTTAGAAAGTATCACATAGTTTACGGCTCTTGATATGCAGGATGCTTACTTTCATGTGGATATCCATCTTACCCACAGATATTTGCTGAGATTCATGGCAGGTCGTCATCACTGCCAGTACAGGGTTCTTCCCTTGGGACTCACTGCTTCCCCATGAGTCTTTGCCAAAGACTTCTTGGTAGTGGCAGCCCATCTTTTGGAGTCAAGGGATCCTTATATTCCCTTATCTCAATGACCCAATTGAGAAAGAAGCTTGAGCATCAACCGCTATGTTGCTCGCATTTTTCTTCTCCCTGGGGGTAAACATAAATATAAAAAAATCACCTTTGACTCACATAGTCCCGAGAATTCATTGGGAGCAGACAGTGACACGATCTTGGCTTGCACCTATCTACCAAGAAGACAAGTTCCAGACCTTCAGGAGTTTATTTCCAGGGTGCTATCCAGTGCTCCTGTCCCAGGCCAGGACCTACCTTTTCTATTCTTGGCCACATGGCAGCTTGCATTTACATGACTGCCTTCGCATGTTTATACTTTTGCTGCCTACAACTGTGGCTCCAGAGGATCTATTCTCCCACGCAATACTCTATGGACTTTCTATTTACCGTTTCTCCTTAAATTCTCTGCTCCCTCCAGAAGGAAGTCAGGTTTTTACAGGTTTTTCCGTCTTCTCCCTTCACAAAATTATTGCAGATGCATTGCTCATAGGACGGAAGGTGCATGTGGACAAGCACATAACTTAAGGGACTTTGATTGTTTGAGAGTTCTGTATGCACATCAGCATTCTGGAGCTTCAGACTATGTGGAGAGCAAGTTTGCATTTCTCCCATTTGTTCCCATCGTGTTGGACAATACCACCGCTATCTACTACATCAACAAGCAAGGCAGCACAAAATCTGCATTCTGCACAGAAGCAGTTCACCTTTGGGATTGGTGCATTGCCCACAAGATCCTATCATCAGCAACGTACCTTCTCAGGACTTAGAACATAACTGGGGACTCTCTCCGCAGGAATTTCAGGACCAACCACGAGAGGGAGCTTCACGACACTGATCAGCAACATTTTTAACCCTTTGAGTGACAATGACCGCAGACCTCTTCACCTCCCACTCAAGCACTTAGTACTGCTCCAGGGGAGGACTTGGTGCCTTTTCCCAAGTGTAGCCGTAGTCCTCTACCGGTCTGACCAGTTCAGTTATGCCTTTCCCCTCTGCTGCTTATGCTACGATTCCTGCACAAAGTCAGGTGCGTCTGATAGCCCCTTTCTGGCCTCGCCCGTTCTGATTTTTCCCTTTTTCTCTGCATGTCAGCATGCTCCCTACTTCTGCTGCAACTTCTCCAGGAACTGCTCACACAAACAGGGTAGATGAATCCGGCATCCCAATCCCCAGACTCTTCATCTCTGTGTTTGATTTTTGGATGGCCATTTTCATTAGAGCAGGAATGTTGATTAGTAGTGCAGAATGTGCTCTCAAGTTTCAGAAAGGAGTCCACAATGGGCTATGAGGCCAAATGGAAACACTTCACTTATTGGGCCCGGCAGAAGGGTCTTGCCTCTGAGAATGTGGACATTTCTCTTTCCCTCTCCCTACATATGTCTAGCTTCACTCTCAGGTCTGTCAAGGTCCAAATGGCTGCTCTCAGTACCTTCCAACCTATGTTGGAGGGGGTGTTCTGTCTTTATTCACCCACTGACTTCCAGTTTTGGAAGGGCCTCCTTCAAGTCTTTTCACCCATTCAGCCCATTACTTCCCAATGGGATCTCAGCTTTTACTCCCAATACTGACAAGGTCACTCTTTGAACCTCTGTCACAGTGCATGAGGGTCACTTCCTGGTTGCTCTCACTTCTGTGAGATGTGTTGGTAAACCAGGGATTATGATGGCAGACCCCTGCTTTACTACATTTCATAAAGACAAAGTTTGCCTCTGCTTGCACTGCAAGTTCCTCTCTAAAGTTGGCTCTCATTTACTTCTCAACCAACGTATACACTTCTTCCCCCCCTCCTCCTCACCCCAAAAGCCTCATGCCTTAGCGCAGGAAGGTGTCTTCACTCCTTCGAAATTTGCAGGGCCCTGGCTTTCTACCTGGAGAGGACAAAACCCTTCAGGAAGTCTCCTAGACTGTCTCACTATAGCTAAATGCATTAAGTGGCAAGTGATTTCCATTCAGAGAATTTCTAGGTGCTTGTCAGGTGCATTATGCTCTATTACCAGTGATATGAGATGTCTCCTCACCATGGGATATGGGCCCACTCGAGAAGAGCACAAGCATCAGCTACAGGCATGCCTCTTATGGATGTACGTAAGGCAGCTACATGGAGCTCAGTACATACCTTCTCTTCCCATACACTTAGGTGCAAGATCTGCTATGAATGCCTAACTGGGAGCAGCTCTTCTCTATTTTACAGTTCCATCATCTACCTTACACCCTCCTCCTATCTGGGTACTGTTTGTTAATCACTATCAATGGAAAACAATAGGGACCATCACTTGAAGAGGAGGAGGAGGAAGTCATTTACCTATAACTGGAGGTTCTTTGAGATGTGTGGTCCCTATCTGTTTTCCAAATCTCACCCCTTTACTGCAGATCTCTAGTTTGTGGTGGAGAAAGAACTGAGGATATTGTCAGTCTCCCCTGCCCCCACACTTTTTTTTGCCTCAGATGAAACCTTGAGGTGGACCAAGGGTGCATGCGCAGACCAAAGGATGCTACTACTTTCAAAAGCTACGGGCGCATGGCACATACATATATAAAGCTTAATGGAATACAGATAAGGGTCATACATCTTGAAGAACTTCCAGTTAGAGGTAAATAACCACCTCTTACACCTATTATACATGTAGGAAACTTGAGTGTGCCATTATAGATAACATTCGTTCATTTGGTGAACAATTAATTTAAAAAAAAATTATTTCCATAGATCTTCAATTACATTTTCTAATAAAAAAAGTTACAGTTAAAGAGAAAATGCTAGTATCCTTCCTAGTGTCCTTATTGGTTGAGAAATCTCAAAGTAATCATATAGGATTTTCCATTTAAAATTTCTTAGTTGGCTAAGTTAATGTTTCTGTTGTTAGGTCTGTAATCGCTGGTGAGTATCTGTTTAAGGTTGGTCCTAACAATAGAAACATTAAAGCAGGCACATACCCCTGCAACAAACCACATTGCCAAATTTGACCCCATATTTGCGCAAAAGACACCATCGTAGGACCCAATTAAGCCAGCTACTCCATCAAGGGCTCATTCACCTGCTCATCCACCAATGTGATTTGTGTCATCATGTGCCAGAAATTGGGCCCTCCCCTCCCATGCCTTATATGTTGGACAAACAGGACACACTCTGCGCAAAAGAATAAATGGACACACATCTGACATAAGAAATAGCATTAAAAAACCAATAATGGAACACTTCAATCTCCCTGCTCACTCCATTGATGATTTGTTAATAGCTGGGCTCAAACAAATGGATAAATCAAAGCTTCATAGAGAAACTGCAGAATTGGAAATCGTATGTAGATTTGACTCTGTGAACTCAGGGCTTAATAAAGACTATGGGCTCTTTTCCCATTACAACAGGTAATTTTGCTTTCCTTGATTCCCCATCCACCTCCCTGCTAATTGCTGTACTCCACTGTTTGAATCCTAACAACTGCTTTGATTTGCTGTTACAGTCTGGCCTAATCCTATGATTTACACTTCTCTGCATTTATTTGGCTCACATTCTATACATTCCCAATCTTCAAGAGGGATTTTCTCTCACAAAAGCTCATGTGATAAATAAATTTGTTAGTCTTTAAAAGTGCCACCAGACTCCTTGTTTGTTTTCCTGACGACCAATATGGCCTTTTCCTTTCCTTTGCTTCATTTGAGGCATGTTATTGTTAAGTATTTGGGTGATGACAGGTCTCTTACCCTTTATATCATTAAATATGTAGAAGAAATAAACATTAAATGTAACAAGAAGGTGGCATTGTGCTGATAGTATTATCTATATAACTAAACCACAGTTGTATATATGCACGGCGGGACGTGGACGCAGCTCCTGCGCGCGCATATAACTGATACAGCTATGCGCGCGCAGCAGCTGAATCCACGTCCCGCCGTGCATAAGCCTGTGGATTAGATAGCTCGCGTGCACGGCTGCCCTCCCGCCCACCCAGCGGCTCTCTTACACGAATTCCTGCCCAGCGGCTATAAGGAAATTTTTGATTAAATCTTTTCAATTCACCATTTCATGATTTTGTGGTTTTTAATTTGCATAATTTTACCCTTTGAACTCCAATGTTTTTCTTACTTATGAGTGCAGAAACTCAGGACACTTCATCCTCCATCATTTCTCATCCCTGAAAAGTTTGGAGTAAACACTAAGTGATTACCATTCTTCAATTTGCGATTCTTTAGAGAATCGGGGGTTTACTGGTGTTAAACTAAAAGCCTATTTCTTCCTCCTTCACAGGTGATGGTATTTCCCTGGGGGATGCTGATGACATTTTGAAGCAGTTTCCAGCTAAAGATGGCAGAAGGCCCACCTCTGTTGACACAGTAGCGACAGACCCCTGGCTGCGACCTGGAACATCAGAGAACCTAAAAAGATTTATGGCTGGGCAGTCAAACCAGGCTAAACTTCCTTCTGAAAACACATTACCCTTTAGTTGGCAGGGCCTGTCAACTGCACATGGTTGAATAAAGCTATATTGAAACCGACTGTGCCTTTAATCATAGAAAGAATGTTAATCACTATTGCACTTTTCACATGTTCATTTTGTTTTCTTGTAAGGAGTCTTATATAAATATTGTGAGCTATATTTATAAGATTTCTTTTTAAATGAAGTATTAAAGGAACAGAAGCTGTAAAGTAAATGATTTCTTTAAAAGGGAAAGCAGACTGTTACAGGATATTTTATTATACTAAGGAAGGGAAGTGGAGGTATTTTTGCACTCTTTCTATAAGTTAAACTGGTCAGCATGTTACAGTCATAGATTTGATGCTTGTGTGTATGTAGTATTTGATAGAAAACTTTTAACATGAAAACTAAGAATCGGGAATGATTCTGCCAACATAATAGCATAGACGGCAAAGCTGTATTCCTTTTACTCTTTTGGCACTTCAAGTACTTCCATGTGATTTTTACCTCAGTGCAGCAGTAGCTATTTAAAAACAGTGATAAGAGATTGCTGTTATGTTCTGTATTTGTTCAATATTCATGAGCTACTGTTATAGGATCTATATGAACGAAAGATTTATTTAAACAGTTGACCTCTGCCGTTCCACTTACCAACATTTTTGCTTTCTTTCCCTAATCAGTTGTGTGCTAAAATTCTAATTATACTTTTCTGCCTCTTACTTTGTTTTGTTGATAATGCAGGTACTGTTATGAGTGAATAGTGTTAATATTTAATTTATGGTCATGATTTAAAACTGTTGATGAAATAAATTATATTTTATTACCAAAATTTAAAGCTTTCTCCAAATTTGTGGAAATTTGAGTAAGAAGTCTTGAAGGCTCTGCTTCTATAGGTATATTACCTTCTGCCTGTGGAGTAAAGGAGGTCCACAGTCATGTTAGGTATGCATGTGCTGCATTCACAATTGCCAAAGATTTTTACCTCCATAGTATCTGCCAGGCCGTCTCTATCATCTCTGGTGCCATGTGTTCATGCTCCAGTATAAGCGACCCAGCAACTCTATACGCTTTCAGTTCCTTCTTGCCAGCTAACTCCAACAGAGGGGCAGCAAGATGGGTCGTGGAATGGACATGAGCAACACATCTTGACGAACAATAGTTCCAGAAAGGTTAGTAACTGTTTTTTCTTCAAGTGCTTCCTCATGTCCATTCCATATCAGGTGACTCCCAAGTGTTACCTTAGGAAGTGGGTTTGAAGTTCATGGACGTATGGATTGCAAGACTGCTTTATAAAACCCAACATCATTTCTAGCCTGCTGGCTGATGGCATAGTGATACGAAAAAGTGTGCTCTGGTGACCAGGTCGCTGGTCTGCAAATATCCAGGATAGGGACTTGGGCCAGAAATGCCACTGAGGAAACTTGAGCTCTTTAGCAAGTGGGTAGTCAAGATGGCAGGAGGTGAGGCATCCTCTTGCTCACAGCATGGGTGAGTGCAGAAAGTGATCCAGGAATGAAATCCTTTGGGCCAGAACTGGCAGGCGCCTCATCCTCTCTGCTATTGCCACAAAGAGGTATGTGGTCTTACAGAACAGTTTGGTCCTTTCTATATAGAAGGCCAGGGCATGTGTAATGTGTAGAAATGCTGCACCTCCCTAGTCTATTGCAGTTCCGGAAAGAATACTGGCAGGAAGACAGCCTGATTACTATGAAACTGCAAAATCCTTTTTGGGAGGAACATGGTGCAGGGATGTAGCTGAAACGTGTCCTTAAAGAACAACATATTTTGGGGTTCTAATCCCTGAGACCTCTTGGCCAAGATAATTGTATAGGACGGCAACATTCCAGGAGAAGTGCAACAAGGGACATGATGCCTGAGGAGATGACAGGCTCTGTAGATATGAGGAAAGCAGTGGACCTATGTTACCTGTAAACTGCACAGTTGCACGGCAATGGCCGTCGCACACCCGAGCAGGAGCCTGAAAGGGCTGTGCAGTCTCCTGGACCTGAGCCCCAGAACAGGGAACACAGCTGGCCGTGCACCCTACCTGGCCGAAAGACAGTCTTCCAGCCAACAGGGAGCTGCCCCAGGCAGGAAGTTTTTAAAACTCCCGCCTGGAGCGGGCTCAGGGCGAGATGTGGAAGCAGCAGCCTGTGGCGTGGCTGCTCTAGCGGCCAAGTAAGGGCAGGGGGGGGACTGAGTTGGGGGTTTCGGGGACGGACAGCTGCAGGGGAAAGGACATGGGGGGGTCAGGGAGAGTGTTGGGGTGACTCTGGGGAGTGGGGGGAGCTGGCAGAGGACCCCCAATTATAGAAAAATACTTCCAGAAATGTAGGTTCAAACCAAACCCTGGGGAAAAAATAGTAAGCCCATTCCATCTTGATGATAGGAGCGCCAAAAACACATTGAAAATAGCTTTCTGTGGTAAAAATGCGCTATAGAATTACATCTCATATGTGTGTGGAACGCAACTGGACCCTTACCGTCCATGACCATCTTGAGAATGTGGTTTTAAAGATAAAAACAAAAGCTAATAAACCTCAAAGTATCAGATACACCTGGGGTGCATGTCTGTGAATATCTGCAATGTCACTTGAACATTTGAAAGCTGAATAATGCTCATCAGTATGGAGTAGATGAACACACAAATGACTTGTTGGGTAGTTGGCTGAATACAGTTATGTGGTGAATCACTGAAATGCCAACGCCATGGCTAACGCGGTGACAGCCGGTCGGGGGGTTAGGGAGAGTGGTGGGGTGACGGGGGAAATATCTTGTATTCTACCATGAGAGTTGAAGAACTGGAGAGTAAAGACAACAGAGTCCTGTGGCATTGTCTTTCTACAATAGACTAACACGGCTACCCCTTTGGAGAGTAAAGGGATGAGTAAGAAAAATCATATTGTACATTTTTTCTGCTGCCTTCTGGCTGAAAGAATCCCAAAGCACTTTACAGACTTTCTACGCAGAGAAATCACCACTGAAATGATGACATTTTATGGGAAATAAAAAGTGTGGCCAGAATGAAGTTGATTTGAGATGTTACTGAACTTCCTTTGGTGTCAGAAGCTTGTTAAATCCTTCCTCTCTTCAGCTTCAGCCCAAGCTAGGTTTACATGTAAGCAGCAAAGGAAACTAGTTATAAGCAGGTGATGATATATTACTACAAGAAACAGTGTCTGAAGTTGTTTGTGTGTGCTTTTTTCAGAATTTATGGTATCTAAAGAGTTAACCACCTGCAATGGGATCCCCTCAGGCAGACTTTTGGGCCTAAACCAATCTCGTCTGTGATCAATGGAACTTGGGCAGAGCCATAGCCAGATCTCATTGCAGCATCAGGGCCCAGTCTCTATAACTCCACGATGCCTATGATGAGAATAGGGGCATTTTATTTATTGGTATGTGTCCACCTAGAAATGATGATGATGATGTACCCTTTCACAGCAAAATTCCCTGCTTCCCCTGCTCTTTTCACCTTAAACAGTATCCCAGATTGTCCTTTCCTAAAGAGCCTCATGGATACTAACACATCTCACATACACCAACCATGTCCCGCTGGGGGGGGGGGGGAGGGGTTGCAGCACTACAAGGAGGGCGTGGGGGGGGGGGGGGGCATTTCACATGTGTTTAGTAAATTAATAAAAATGCAGTATTTCAGTTAACATTTTTATTAAAAACATTTAAACATTTTTACATTTTAATATTTAACATTTTGACATTTTTATTAAAGTTTGAATTAAAATACAATGCATTTCTTTTGAATGGAGGTACTTATGCATGCTGATGCTTCTGGCGCCAAAAAAACTGTTGCCCATGGGGCACCATGCCTCACAAATTGCCGCTCAGCGACTACCATAACTTGCTCAGCTGCATCATCAGCTTAGAGGGAACGTTGCAGTGCACGTGTGATATATCTTGACGTTAGCAAAGCTGTTGTTACAATCTTCCACAGTATTCTTGCCAGCAAGTTGCAGAAGTATGGGTTCAATGAATGGACTACAAGGTAGATAGCTAGAAAGCTGCTACATCATCAGGATCAATGGACAGTGATCAGTGTCATGGTTGGCAGTTGGTATCAAGGAGAGTCCTCCTGGGGCTGATTATGTTCAACATATTCATTAATGATCAGGAGAATGGGGTGGATTGCACCCGGAGCAAGTTTTGGGCTGACACTAAGCTGGAGGAAGTGGTAAGATATATACTGGAAGGTAAGAATAGGATGCAGAGTGACCTAGACAAATCAGAGGATTGGGCCAAAAGAAACCTATTCAGGTTCAACAAGGATATGTACAGAGAGTCCCGCACTTAGGATGGAAGAATCCCATGCACTGCTACAGACTGGGGACTGACTGGGTAAGCACCAGTTCTGCAAAAAAGAACCGGAGCGTTAAGAGCCAGATATGTGCCACCGGTGTGCCCTTGTTGCCAAGAAAGCTAAAGGAATAGTGGGCTGGATTAGCAGGAGCATTGAAGGAAGTGATTATTCCTCTCTATTCAGCTCTTCTGAGGTCACAATTGGAATATTTTGTCCAGTTTTGGGCCCTACAGTGCCACACTACAGGAAGGATGCGGACAAATTTTGGAGAGTCCAGAAGAGGGCAACAAAAATTATTAGGGGGCTGGAGCACAAGACTTAAGAAGAGAGCCTGAGGAAACTGCACTTGCTTAGTCTAGAGAAGAGAAGAACGGAGTGGGATTTGATAGCGGCCTTCAGCTACCTCAAGGGGGATTCCAGAGCGGATGGAGCTAAGCTGTTCTCAGTGGTGGTACATGATAGAACAAGGAGCAAGTTGCAGAGAGGAAGGTGTAGGCTGGATATTAGGAAAAGCTTTTTCACTATGTAAGTAGTGAAGCACTGAAGTGGGTTACCTACAGAGGTGGTGGACTCTCCATCCTTAGAGATTTTTAAGGCCTGGCTTGAGAAAGCCCTGGCTGGGATGATTTATCTAAAAGTTAGTTCTGCTTTGAGTAGGGGTTGGATTAGATGACCTCCTGAGGTCCCTTCCATCCCTAACCTTCTATGATTCTTCCAGGGCCGTTCCGTGGGGGGGAGCAGGGCCCAGGGCCAATCAGCCGAGGCGGGGCCCCCACCCCCATGCTGGAGGGGACCATGGCGGGCCAGCCTGCTCCGCGCCCCCCCAGGGACCTCTGTCGCCCCTCCCCCCCCAGGGACTGGGAACTGGCCCCAGCTGGGACCCCAGGCTGTCTCCAGCGCTGCAGCCGGGGACCCAAGGCCACTGCCAGGGCTCAGCCACTGCCAGGAGCCAGCCCCGGCTGAGGCCACACTCCCCGCCCCGGCCATAGCTGGGAACCTTGTGTAGGGCTGGGGAAAGCCAGGCCAGCCCAGAGCAGGCCTGCTGCGTACCAGCTGTCGCCTGGCCTGGCCTGCGTACCCGCTCGCCTCACCCCTGGGCCAGCCAGCTGCTCCACCCTGGGGGCGGGGAGGGTCGGCCCAGGGGCCGAGCAAAGTGCTCTCACCCCACCCCGCTGCCATCGCCCACTGCTGAAGGCAGCTGGGACTGGGATGAAGTGTGGCTATGGGGCCGTGGGCCCTGCACTGCCCCATTAGGAGTGGGCCAGCGCGGGGCCAACGTAACCATGGGGTCCAGGGCGCTCGCCCCGTTCACCACCACCCCCAAGGACGGCCCTGGATTCTTCAAGTGTTTGCTCTTAACCATACCCAATTAGATGTGTGTGCACCACAGGAATCAGTGCTGGAAATTCTTTCCCTAGCAATATCCATGGAAGGGGCGCTGGTGTCCCCTGGAATGGTGCGCATATGCACATGTATATATAGGGTGCTGCTGGCCCCCTCCCCCAGTTCCTTCTTACCACCTGTGATGGTGCTGGAACGTCTCTTTCTCTTGGAAGGCGCTCAGCTTAGTGTTTCTTTTCTTAACCTAAATGTATCTAGTTACTTATTAGTCTTCAGTGTAGAGTTAGTTGTCAGAAAGCAACTCAGCAATGGGGCATGCCCTGGTCCCTGGGTTTTAAACTCTGTGCTTTGTGTAGGAAGCCTATGGTGAAGAGTGATCTGCATCTGAGGTGTATGGGGGGAACTCAGGGTTGTGTGTGGTGCAAAATTGTTAGAAGTGTTTGCCCCTGCGCTAAAAAGGGTTGTGACATTAGGCTGACGGCCATTCTAATGGAGTCAGCATTTCAACCAGCACTGGAGGTTGGTCACTCGGCCTCAGCATAGAGTGCTTCCCCGGCACTGCCTTCCTGTCAGCACCAATCGCCATATCCACTGCCAAAGAAGAGGCTGAAGAAGATGCACGCCAAGCAGGGGAACTCACTAGTGAAAAAGAAGGGTGCAGATGACCAGATTACCTTGTTGGGCTGCCATTCCCTGCAACCCCCAAGGAGATCATTGCCTTTGTGAGCTTTGAGCCTGTAACAGGCCCACCACTGTTATCTGGCAGTGTTGACTACTCTGGAGTGTGTCAAGCAATGACGAACCTCTTAGCGATGTCTGTACTGCCAATGACCAGGGAAGGGAGGCCTCCGTACCAAGACTCAGCACCGTCGGGGAACTTATCAAAGGGAAAACCTGCTTGGAGACCAACTGAACGATCCCTGTGTCCCAGGCACCAATTACCAACCTGAAACACTGCTCACTGGAATGACACAGTGAGATGTTGGGTTGCCATCATTGGTCTCTGAGTGCCCAGCACAGGTTGGCAGAGTAATGGTACTGGTCTCCAGTATACTGCCAGTCCCTAGCTTCCCAGCACGAATCCCAGGAGCCTTGACTCTGCTGCCTGAGTCCTTAGTAAAAAGCTAAAGACAAGAGTTGTTCCTTGGATGACCAATGCATGGACTCTCAACACCAGATCCCAGTGCCAGAGTGCTAGCACGTGTCATAGCACGGATGGACAATTGGCATCAGTACCACCATGGTCATCCAAGAGCAGCTCCTTAGTCTCGGAGGGAGAGGAAATGGTCCTGGGGACAGTCCTTGACCTTGGCACTCCCCATGATGACACCGAGGTGGGCATGGCCTCAAGCACAGTGGCCTGGACTGTGGTAATACTGGAACCCATGGGGCTTCCCCCAGGAGTCCTACAGACTTACTGGCTGCATCTACACTGGTAAATTAAGTCGACTTAAGCTTGCTTAAGTCGACTTAATTACCCTGCATCTACACTACACTTTCCTTAAGTCGACTTAAGGAAATTCAAAGTCGACTTTATAACACCTGTTATAAACTCGACTTTGAGGCTTAAGTCGACTATTTAAGTCGACTTAAGCCAGTGTAGACGTGGGGTAGCCCTAAGTCGACTTTGTCCCTTTGTTGACTTTTAGCCCTAAGTCGACTTAGGGCATGGGTTCCTTCTCGCTGGGACCACTCAGGTCCCGGCAAGAAGGGACCGCGAGGCTCACTTCCTTCTCTCCAGGACCCACGCTCCAGCTGCTCAGCAGCTGGAGCACGGACTCTGGGGAGAAGGAAACCCCACGCTCCTTCCTATCCGGGACCCTGCGGTCCCGACGAGGAGGGAGAGCTGGAGACCTGCACTCCAGCTGCCAGCTGCTGAGCAGCTGGAGTGTGGGTCTCGGGGAGAAGGGAGCCCCACGCTCCCTCCTAGCCGGGACCCTGCGGTCCTGACCAGGAGGCAGCGCAAGACCCATGCTCCCTCCTGGCTGTGACTGCTTGGTCCAGCTAGGAGGGAGCCTGGGGCTCCCTTGGTCAGGACCGCTCGGTCCCGGCTAGCCGGCGCCATGCTCCAGCTGTTTAGGGGGCCTCCCTAAGTAGCTGGAGTGTGGCAATGGCCGGCGCTACGCTCCAGCTGTTTAGGGAGCAGCGGGAACGCAGCAATGGCCAGCTAGGAGTGGTCCAGGCTAGGAGGGTTCTCTTCTGCCTGGGACGTGGGAAGTCCCAAGCAGAAGGGAGCCGAGTGGTCCGGGGCAGAAGGGAACTCTTCGCTTCCTTCTGCCCCAGACCACTCAGGGGCTTGCTGCCCCAGGGAGAGCCAGCCCCGCGCGGGGCTGGTTCTCCCTGGACCAAACAAATCGACTTAGAGAGTCCAGTGTGGACGCTCTAAGTCGACTTAATAAGGTCAACTTTAAGTCAACTTATTAAAGTTGACTTTTTAAAGTCGACCTTAATTCCCCAGTGTAGACATAGCCACTCAGTGGCAGGAACCTTGGTACCAAGATATTTAGTGCTCCAGAATATGGCACCACACTTAGCTATGGAGCCTGAAAAAGAGGGTCACCTACCAGAAGCCCAGCAACCTTCCCCTCACCCCCATCCATGGAAAGGGATTCCAATTTCCTGCAACTACCAGCCTCTTCCTCAGGTTTGCCTTTTGAGGCGGTATTGGGGCCCTCCACCATGGCCCAACTGGACAATTTTAAATTCCACCATGAACTGCTTAAAAGGGTAGTGTCCAGTCTGGGCCTTGGACCAGAGGAACTGAAAGACCCTGCAGATGAACTATTTAGGATTCTAGATCCAGCAGCTCCCTCCAGTTCGGCCCTTCCTGTGCCTGAAGGGGTAGTGAAATTGGCCAAGTCAGTGACAGAATTCAGCCTTCTTGCCCCCTATGCCCAAGCAGGCAGAAAGAAAATACTATGTGCCGGCTAATGACCCAAGTAACTTATACGTCACCCTTGACTTCAAAGATTCCTATTTCCATATCTTCATCTTCCAAGGCCACAGGAGGTTCCTGCAATTTGTGGTGGGGGCTTCTCTTTGGTCTTTCAACCACACTGCACATTTCTCTTCAGTCTTTCAACCACACTGCACGTGTTTACAAAACTGCATGGTGGTGGCTGCAGACCACCTCAGGTGCAATGGCATGCAGGTCTTCCCTTCCCTAGGGTCACTGGTAATCACAGCTGCCAATGAGCGGGACAGACAGGGCCAAATGAGTTCAACCATGAAAAATAACAAGGCCAAAAACTTAGATTTATTTGGGTGCAAGATTTATTCCACCCTGAGTCTTTAGCTGTGTGTATCTAGCCAGCAAGCAGTATTGGGAAGAGACCACTTTAATATCTGGAGTCACTAGACAAATTTGTGAACTTCCTAACAGACATTGAGGCAAGAGTTTGAAGCCATCTTGGAGGAAAGAAAGGCAGTAGCTAGAGCATCCCTGTAGGCAGGCTCAGTCACAGCAGATTCCTTGGCCAGAACTATAGCATTGGCTGTAGTGATGAAAAGAGCATCGTGGTACAGTCTTTTGCCATAGGTCTAACAATCCATTCAGGATCACCCCTTTGACTGTACACCTGTTTGCAGAGCAGACGGATTGTAGGCTGCATGGGATGAAAGACTTGTTGATAATACTGCATTCTGTAGGTCTTTACAACCCATCATGGATCAGGAGGTATTTCAGACCCCAAAAGCTGCAGACCTTTAGAGGGCAACCCTGGGGAGAACCCTACAAAAGAAAGAGTAGGGGTTATGAGAAGTGCCAGGGCTACTTGTCCCTCGTTGCCCCCCCATCCCCCTCACACCAAGGAGGCAAATAGGCCTTCTGAAGGCATGTCTGAAGGTGACATACCAGTTGTTATCCAATATCCAGCCTTCTTTTTATTTTCTTCCTGCCTAATTTCCTTCCGGTCTGAACTACCGTCATGTCAGACCACAGAGTGCTCAGAACAGTAAACTGCCAGATACACTCTTCAGTTCTTCTTGCTTCCACCCTCCTTCCCTGTCTCTCTTCAAGGACCCCTCTCACGAGCAAGTCCTCACCCAGGAGATGAATGGCCTCTTACAAGTAGATGCAGTAGAAAAGATCCTTCAAGCTCTAAGAGGAAGAAGTTTTTACTCCCACTACTTTCTAATTCCAAAAGCAAAAGGAGGTTTGAGACTTTTATTAGACCTGAAAAGCCTCACCAGATACCTCAAGAAGTTGAAGTTCTCCTTCGAGAGGAGTCCCCGTGGGTGTTCCAACTGAGGTGTGTTGGTGCGCGCCGAGTCACCTAATGGAGATTTTCAAGTGGTGGTGGTTGGAGCCACATGTGTGAGACAGCTGTCTCGCGGCATCCCTCAGCGCTTCTTTAGAATGCGTGCAGCTCCAACCGCCCATTACCTTCTCTACCGCCGGAGTTCACATAACAGAGAACTAACCCTCCTCAGAGAACTTAGTCCCTCAGCCCTTACAGAGGAAAAATTTTCCTCGAATTTCTTTTCCTCCTTTCTTTTCATTGACCACTCCCCCCCCTTTTTGTTTTTTTTAAAAAAAGACGAACCTCTCACACTTGGGAGATGCCGAAGAGATGTGAGAAATGCCGGGACACCATGCCAGCTTCAGATGGACATGCCATTTGTATAAGATGTTTGGGTGAGGGGCATATATCAGAAAAATGCCCACACTGCAGAAATTTAAGCTCCAGGGCCAAGAAAGACAGGAACTTGAGGCTTAAATTACTGCTTATGGAGAAGTCCCTAAGACTGGCATCTGATCCGGGTCACGGAAAATCAGCCTCCCCAAACCAACAAACAAATAAGAGACACTTGACCTTGCCACAGGGAGAAGCTAAAAAGTAAAGGCAGCTCTCCCTATCACTGGCTAAGAGTTGTGCCAAAGAGGCTTTCAGTTCCTCAGGCACAAGAAGCGGCGGAGAGATTAAAAAGAAAGCCGCGGCTGCAGCAAGCAGCACCAACCAACCAGACAAAATGCCTGATGGCCAGAGGGCAGTCCAGGCATTGGCACCTCAGAGTAGCTCGGCACCAGAAAAGCCACAGAACCAGAGGCATCGGTCCCAGACTTCTCGGCACCGATCAGTCATCAGCCTCTGAATCAGCTGGAGCTGGCAGAAACGGAGCTTCTTTCGGAGCTGCAGAGCAGTTCAGCACCAGGGAGAGCAGCACAGGAGAAAACCTTGGCACCGAGCTCAGCATGCAAGAAGACAGAGAAGAGAAAGCATATGGAAATGATAAGGGAAGACAGATCACCTTCCCCAGAATTTACTAAACAATACAGCAAGGGAATGCAATACCAGAACAGGTCTCCTTCAGACTATTCAAGTGAAGGAGAAGCAAAGGAGGAGATGTACAGAAGTCACTCCTACTATGATCCTCATCATAGACAGAGACACATGAGGCTCTTCCAAAGTAGAACACCTTACCCTTGGTATGAACAAGGATGGTATGGTCTGCTAGTAACCTATCCCCCTTATTGGTTTAGACATATGCTGGGCTTCTTATATAAGAAAAAGGAAATACAGAACACAAATGCAGGTGTCTTCAACAGATCAGGTGAGTTCCCCCCCTCTTCACCTGAATACCACTCTCAGGACGAGGAGGAATACAAGATACCTCATACACTCTCCCTGCCTCAAGACATGTCATCTGTGGCGGATGAGATCATCACCCCATCGACATCCACAGCCTCAACTGACGAAGTCAAACAATTCCAAGAACTATTTAAGAGAGTAGCTGAATCAATGCTAATCCCCCCTACAAGAGATAAATGAATCACAACATAAACTATTGAATATCATGCAGATAAAAACTTCAACAAGGGTAGCGCTACCTATGGACAATGCTCTGGTAGAACCAGCAGACTTGGTCTGGCAGACTCCTGCCTCCATTCCACTGACTAACAGAAGAGCAGACAGAAAATACTACATATCGGCCAAAAATTCAGAGTACCTATTCTCATGTCCAGCTCCAAATTCATTAGTAGTAGAAGCTGCCAATCAAAGAAATAAACAATAATATAATAAAACTGTGCCACATGACAGAGAAGACAATGGATTTATTAGGCAACAGAGTGTACACATCATCTTCACTTCAGATGCGTATAGCGAACTATGCAGCCTTACTTGACGACTACAATCATACGAATTATCTAAATCTGGCAGACTTCATTGAGGTCATCCCAGAGACAATGAAACAACCATTTAATGCAATAATTAGAGAAGGTCAGTTGATCTCTCGTACAGCCTTACAGCCACTGCCTTGGATGTGGCTGATACAGCAGCAAGATCCATGGCAATGGGTATTGTAATGAGGCGATCTGCTTGACTGCACTCCGCTGATCTCCCACGACAACTGCAAACCACGATTGAGGACCTCCACTTTGATAAAAAGAAACTGTTTTATGAAAAAAACAGATGATACCATGCACACATCAAAAGATGACAGAGCCACACTAAGAACCTTTGGCATCTATCCCAATAACATGAAGAAGCGTACAACTAGATACCATCCATACAATTCGAGATACCAATATCACCACACATTCAGACAGAATTATAGATGACAAGACCCACCAAGAGGAAGACAACATACTCAAAGACATAGACAGAATAGCAGTCAGTCCACTACATCTCAAAACCCTTCTCCCAAACCGCAATTTTGAAAATTTGGTCGAGGGTATGACAGACCATGGAGAGATTGCAGAGCAGGCAGTGAATTTCCAGCATTGACTGAAAGCCTTCTACCCTTGTTGGTCAGAAATCACAACAGACAGATGGGTACTGGAGATCACCAGTACCGGGTATACCATCCCATTTACAACACCACCAAATTACAACTTCTCTCCTCTGTCCCTCTTCAGGGACACAGCTCATGAACAGTTGTTACAACAGGAGGTACAACGCCTATTACAGGTGGGCACAATAGAAGAGGTACCACAAGAGCACAGAGGGAAGGGCTTTTATTCCTCCAATTTTCTCATAAGAAAAAAATCAGGAGGATGGAGACCAATCCACGACTTAAGAAGGCCCAACAAGTTCATAAAACAACAAAAATTCAGAATGACAACACTAACAATGGTCATCCCTGCTCTGGAACCTAACAACTGGTTTACGTCCCTCGACCTGCAAGATGCATATTTTCACGTATCAATACACCCATCCCACTGCAGATTCCTAAGATTCAGGGTTGGAGACAGCCACTATCAATATATGGTCTTGCCGTTCGGACTTTCAACAGCCCCAAGAACTTTTCAAAGGTGTTCTCAGTAGTGGCTGCTTACTTATGAAAACAAAACATCACATTTTTTCCGTACCTAGACGATTGTCTGTTAACAGCAAGGACAGAGACACAAGCAAGAAAGGACCTACTCTTCACGATAGAGTTATTCCAAAATTTAGGACTACTCATAAACTGGCAGAAATCAACCAAAGAACCAACACAAAGCATAGAATTCATTGGTGCAAAACTGGATTCTCAGAGAACAAGAGCACTGCTCCCTCAAGACAGATTCCAGTCAATCAGCAACATAATAGACATGGTATGCGCATCCCCGTCAATAGAGGCATTACATGCTTGAAATTAGGCCACACGGCGGCAACCACTGCCGTGGTATAACATGCACACCTACACATGAGGACCCTACAGTTATGGTTCTCAGGGGTATTCAAAGCACACTAGCAATCAGTACACAAGATACTATCCCTACCAACAAATATAAAACTCTCTCTGCAATGGTGGAGGGTACCTCAGAACCCCCTGAGGTGAGGACCATTTCAACAAACACCACCCACCATGTAGATGTCAACAGACACATCTCTAACAGGATGGGGTGCATGTCTTGAGGGCCACATGGCACAAGGGAAACGGTCAATAGCAGAATCCAACCTGCACATAAACATACTGGAACTACGTGCGGTTTGCAGAGCGTGCAGTTCTTTTCAAAATCAAATCAGAGACAACCATATAAAGATCATGACAGACAACATCGCATGTATATATTGCATAAACAGGTAGGGAGGAGCAAGATCACCCTGCCTCTGTGTAGAAGTTATGAGACTATGGAAATGGTGCATAGATTGCAATGTTACAATCTCGGCAGCTTACCTACTGGGTATCCGGAACACCATGGCCACGCACTCAGCAGAGCCTTCCCAAAAGACCACGAGTGGGAACTATATCCAACAGTATGGGAAAACATATATCGACAGTGGGGATACCCACATATAGACATATTTGCAACCTATCAGAATCGCAAATGCCCACGATTCTACTCAAGAGCAGGAATGGGAAAAGCATCCTTAGGAGATGCTTTTCACCAGTCGTGGGCAGGCAACCTATTGTACGCATTCCCACCCATCCCGCTCATACAGAAGACTCTAATCAAAATAAGACGTGAAGCAGCGAAGGTGATAATGATAGCACCAGCATGGCCAAGACGTCCATGGTTCACCTTACTGAACAAAATGTCCATCTAACCACCCAGACGCCTCTCACTCAGACATGAGCTGCTGTCACAGAACAAAGTCAGGATACTTCATCAAGATCTACAGAAACTGCATCTCAGGGCCTGGCTCCTACATGGTTCACACAAGAGGAGTTAAAATGCTCTGAATCAGTTCAGCAGGTACTACTTAATAGTCGAAAATCATTCACAAGATGCACTTATCTGCAGAAATGGCTAAGATTTGCAAAATGGTGCAAGACCAAAGGGATTGTCTCCATACATGCATCCACCCCAAGTATTCTTGAATACCTGCTACACCTAAAAAGATCAAAATTATCGATTAGCTCAATCAAAGTTCATTTAGCATCCATATCTACGTTCCAGTCTACTAGAGGCCAAGTAACTATCTTCTCACACCCCATAGTAAGGAGGTTTATAACAGGCATACAAAACCGATATCCTGAGATAAGAGTACCAACACCCTGTTGGGACCTCCATCTAGTCCTTCAAGCTCTCACCAAACCACCATTTGAACCTTTGGCCACCTGCTCTCTCATACACCTTTCGATGAAGGTAGCCTTTTTGGTAGCTATTACATCGGCAAGAAGAGTAAGCAAAATAGGGGTGCTGATGCCGGAACCCCCATACACAGTATTTCACAAAGACAAAGTCACATTGAGACTTCACCCGAGATTCATCCCAAAAATCTCCACACCGCTCCACATAAATCAAACAATAGACTTACCTGTTTTTTTTCCAAAGCCTCATGCCAATTCCCATGAAACTCGACTCCACACACTGGACATTAGGCAAGCAATGGCATTCTATATAGAAAGAACAAAAGCATTTTGAAAATCTGAAAGACTATGCGTGGTGATAACTAACAGATGCAAGGGTAGAGTATTCTCTTCACAGAGAATATCGAAGCTAATATCCACATGTATTCAAGAGACCTATACACCCACCAGATAACATAAGAGCCCACTCCACCAGATCAATGGCTACTACCACCGCCTTTATGAACAATGTCTTGATTTCAGAAATATGTAAGGCGGCAACCTGGGCCTCACCCCATACCTTTATCAAACACTATGCATTAGATAAAATGACACAGGCAGATGCAAAGATAGGACAATCAGTTCTAGCATTAGCGCAGAAAGAGGTCTCTGAAGTCCTTCCTTCCAATTAGGGACACTGTTTGCTATACACCTCAGGTGGAGCACCCACGGGGACTCCTCTCGAAGGAGAAAGGAAGGTTACTCACCTTTGTGCAGTAACTGGACTTCTTCAAGATGAGGCTCCCCATGGGTGCTCCACCTGAGGTGTGTTGGTGCGTGCCGAGTCACCAAACGGAGATTTTCAATTTATGGTCGTTGGAGCCGCGTGTGAGAGACAGCTGTCTCGTGGCATACCTCAGCGCTTCTTTAGATGCGCATGGCTCCAACCACCCATTCCCTTCTCTACCTATTATATGCATAGCACTCCGAAGTAGAGAGGGGAGGAGAGTGGGTGGCGGAGCACCCATGAGGATCCTCATCTCGAAGAAGTTCAGTTACTACACAAAGGTGAGTAACCTTCCTTTTCATTATCGTCTCCTTAGCCACCATTATCCCCTGGCTGGATCCAGATGACTCGTACACCACCACTTAAACGATGCCTATTTCATATCTTCCCAGGCCACAGGTGGTTCCTGCAATTTGTGGTGGGTGCTCATCACTATCAATTCCCAGTACTTCTCTTCAGACGCACTGCATGTGTTTACCAAATGCATGGCAGTGGCTGCAGCCCAGCTCAGGAGCAGGGGCTGGTTGAAGATGCCAGTCCAGGACAGCATTTCAATTGTCGAAAGCACCTGCCAAGAATGGGCCTGCTTAGCAGAAGTCAGCACTTGTTCCAGTTCAAAGGATAGAGTTCATTGGGGTGGTCCTGGACTCTAACGAAGCCAGGGAACTCCTAATGGAAGAAAGGTTCCTAGCAATGTCGGCGCTTATTGTCTGGATATCAGCCCACCCTCTCACCATAGTGAGGGTATGCCTCAGCCTGCTGAGACACGTCAGCTTGTACTTACGAGGTGCAGTACATCAGATTGCACCTCAGGCCTTTCCAAATGTGGTTGGCAAATGGTGTTTTCCCCATCCAGACGTCACCTGGATACGATACTCGCAGCCCCCATCCCCTAGATACTTACTTATCTCCCTGTCATGACTGACAAACCACAACATGGACTCACAGGGGAGCCTTTTGAGGCCTCACGACTGACATTATTGCTAGTTTCAGATGCCTCGAGGCTAGGACGGGGAGCTTACCTCAGCTCCTTCAAGATCCAGGGTGCTGGAACACAGAAGAACTAATGTTATATATCAACATTAGGGAGGTCAGGACTATCGTCTGGCCTGCACAGTGTTCATCCTCCAGCTCTTCAACAAGGTAGTTTGGGTATTCACAGACAACACAGCCTCAATGTACTATACAAATAGACAGAAAGGGGCCCAGACTCCAGACCTGAGTCAGGAGGCCTTACATCTATAGGATTTCTGTAAGCGTCACAACATTCACCGGGAAGCAGTGCATTCCCCTGGAGTTAGGAACACTTCAGTAGATCCTTTTGCTTTCACCATGAGTGGTCCCTACACCCGGAGGTGGCCAGTTACATCTTGTAAAGGTGGGGCAATTCCAGAGTGGATCTCTTTGCCACCAGGGAGACCAGGAAATACAAGCAATTCTGCTCCTGGCAGGGACTCAGCGACAGTTCCTTGACTAATGCCCTTCTTCTACCTGGAGTGGGGGATCTAATGGACACTTTCCTGCCAATACCACTCATCCACAGGGTCTTCATAAAGGTGAAAGGAAATGGAACACAGGTCATCTTGGTGGCCCCCCCATGTGGTTGTGACAACACTGGTTCAGGATGTTGCTCGAACTTTCAATGGCACTCCTGTCGCAGCTGGACGTCCTCATGGTTGTCTGCTGTACCTAGACCCAGCGTCCCTGAACCGGCTGGCCTGAATGCTCCAATGGCTAAACTGAGAATAACAATTCTGCGTGGCCCAAGTCCAGCAGATTCTACTGAAGAGTAGGAAACCGTCCACTAGAATGTTCTACTTGGACAAGTGGAAGCATTTTAGGTGGCATTCCTAGTGGCCATTACATCAGCAAGATGGGTGTCTGAGATTAGAGCCCTGACTGCAGAGCCTTCCTATAAAATCTTCTGCAGAAGGATAGTTAAACCTTGTCTCAGCCAGCATGGTTTAAGACCCCATGGCCAAATTAAGAATAGAGTCATAGAAACTGGAAGGGAAAATGGGAGGTCATCAAGTCCTGTCCCCTGCACTCATGGCAGGACCAACTATCCTCTTAAACCATCCCTGACAGGCGTTTGTCTAACCTGCTCTGAAACGCTTCCTATGATGGAGATCCCACAACTTATTCCAGCTAGAAAGTAGATTCAGCACTTGTCTGTATGTGCCAGACGGAGGTGCAGGGAAAGGGGAAGAAGTTAGCTGTGCTTGTTAGTAAGCTTCTGCCTTCTAGTTTAATATTGTGTTTGCCTGAATTCTCCTCCACTCTGAGCAGCTGATGCTTGAGAATTTGCTCAGCAGGAGAAACTCAAAACAGGCAAAAAGATTCCTAGGAAGGGCAAAAGTACAGCTGTCACAGTGGTATCTTGCTAGCCCTCTAAACTACTGTGTTTAGTTGCCAAATGATGCAAACCTCCTTTCTATATAAGGGCTTCCCACAACAGCTTGGAAAATTGAGTTCTTACAGTTGCTGATGAGTAATATTTCCGTTCCCAAGCCTTCTCCAGCCTGAAATAATGTTGAAACCAGTACTGCCAACAAGCCACTGATCTGACTTTGGTATGGCTGGTGTGCTAGGGAACCAATCAGGAAAGAGATTGATGAGGAAACCCAGGAACCCAGCTGGAGCGTCTGAAGGGGCAGTGTAGTGATATCAAACTATGGCTTTGTCGTCTCACAGGACGTGAATGGTGGGTTATCGGTGTTTGGGAGTTGCATCACAGACCTGCAAGGTCAAGGGCTAAGTTAGGCTGGGAACAAGTCTAGGAACTGGCATAGACAGATGCCTCCTGTGTACCACACCCTCCTTTACCCACCCCTTCAACCAGGAGACAAGGATCCATTTTGTTCCACAATCAGCAAGACTAGAACTTGGAGTTCAGTGATTCGCACACTTGTAAGTAGTTATTGATACAGAGCTGGTATGCCTAGGCGCTATGTTAATGAATTGGTTTGTCTGTGCAATATCTTTGTGGGAGAGCACCTGCTACCTGTCTGGCTTTCTTCTTGCTCAAAGATTGTTTATAAGAATTTGATATTTCATCTCCTAAAACCAGCATCAGCAGTAATCCCATAGAATGAATGTGTATACAACAGCACAGACAATTATATTGCCTCATTCCCCCCCCCCGATGATGCAAGTATGTGGGCATGAGTTACCCCTCCTTTCCCTTGCTGACTTGGATCTGGCCCCAGTACCGATAAGCACATTGTAGGTCTGCTAAAGGGAATCAGAGGGCCTGGAGCTCATTCCTTGTCTTACCTTTATCCTCATAGATGCGCAGGATCCCACAACTGTATGGATGGTAGCCCTGACTATAGAAACAGTTGCAGGCCACTGCGACTTCAGCCTGTCAGCCCATTCTAATATCTCACAACAGCTGTTAGAATTAACCCTTGTCAGGTACACTGTAAGCAAGGCAGAGTTTTAGGAGCCATGGCCATAGAGGATAAGTAAGTAGGCCTGGATCTATTGCTGACCAGGTCAATGTGGGGGGTGGAGGTAAACCCCAGCTCTCAGCATCATGCACTTTTCCAATACATCCCAGGCCGGTGTTCAAGAACTTGTCTTTATAGCTGACCAAGGCTTGCAGAACAGGCAAAAGGTAACACGAACTGGTCTATTTTCACTTGATTGTTCTGGTTGGCACCATTCTC
Source organism: Pelusios castaneus (assembly GCA_007922175.1). Taxonomy (NCBI): domain Eukaryota; kingdom Metazoa; phylum Chordata; order Testudines; family Pelomedusidae; genus Pelusios; species Pelusios castaneus. The sequence continues at coordinate 843,345 of ML685897.1, forward strand.
TGCAAGCCAGCTATTCATACCAACCAATCACAAGCAGGAGCCATGACCTGGTCCCAGCTCAAATGAGAGTCCTGCAGAGCAGGAAGTTCCTCAGTTAAATGTGGAGGGTAGGGTAAAACCACTTCCATAATACATTGCAAATTAAGTCTGTAGGCCTAGAGCAGCTCCAATGAGTGAGAGAAGAATCTGGGATATGCCAGATCCTGGAGCCAACTCTAACTGTTCACCCACTATGGACACTGGTCATGTGGTGCTGCAGCATGTATGCTGAGAAACAAGCTTAGCTAGAACCTGTCTGCTTGCACAAGTCAGGACACAGGCACATACTGTGATACCCTCAGAAGGAAGAGAGAAAATCATAATGTGTGTGTATTTCTTGCCATCCAATCACCACTCAAATACCTGTGCTTGTTTATTTTGAATGCCTCTTCTGCTAAAAGGCAACAGACACCCCCAAAATGTGAAAATGTGGCCCTGGCTTCTTCACGCACCCCTCTCAGAGTAAGCACATCATTTCTTAGAAGTTCAGTAGATTTAGCTTCCTCTGTTAAAAACAGAACGGACAGAATGAAAGATCAAAGAAATGGTGAAACAAGCAGCCGTAGAGTAGATGGGTTTTGATTGCACTCAAAGAATTCAAAAACTTTATTGACCTATAACCTGATTAGAATATGCCAGATGAGAACCAATATTGTACATAAAGTTGTACAGAATTTTTACATAGAAAACTTTACATATCTGTACCATATACATTTTGTCTATCTGAAAAAATTTTCTACATCCACTGTAATACAGAATGCTTGACAATCTTGTCTTTAACCATCAGGGCACAATTCACAGTATGAATACATTTCCAATAAATTTAACCATCCCCAAAACCATGCCAGATTCGTTACTTTAATATATTCAACATTAAATTCTGTACAGAGTGAAATCTACATCAAACAAACAAACAAACGAACAAACCAAAAAAAAGACAGCAGACAACCAGCAGACTGTTTGCAGTGATTCAAGTTCCAGTCCTTGAAGGATCATCATATTCGATGGCTCTTTATTTTTAAAAGCCCTAATACAAGTATATTACAGGTAGTTATGTCAGTCGTGATATTTTCTACCTCTGTTCTTGACAAAATTCAGCAACACTAAACTTTGGGCTACAACAAAACAAAAATCACAACTCAAAAAAATAAACCCAAACTTCTAGTGCATTTGGTAAACAATAAAATATTATGGGTTTTTAGCAAATCAATAAGAAAATACAGAAACAAAACAACGCAGGAAGAACTGTATAGTGTTTAAGAGTTTATATTACAGACCTGCATCTCTGTACATTTTTCACAGAAGGATGATTACCAATATCTCAGACAGCCTGAGTGTGCAAAAAATTTTCAGCGTAAGAATATCAGACAGTTGCTAAATACCTTTCCCCATGGACAATAATTTTCCATTCTTTTTTCATTATAAACATTTTATCCTTCAAAATACAGCTCTCCTGAGTTGTACTTCTTGCAGAAGTTCAAACCTTTACATATATAGTTCTTTGGGTAGAGTTTACTTTCACACCCACCATAAACATTTGTTGCTCTCATGCTATCTAGGGTAGTAAAGGATACCATAGCCCATGTGGACAACAGGACTGTGCTAAAAAGTGGCTCTGTGCTCAACATGAGCCAGGAAAGAACCGATAGAGATAATCCATCCGAAAATTGAAAGGAACTGGAGTGTTAGAAGCCTGAATTACAGTTGTAAGCATCTGTACCATTAACCTTTAGATATACGCTGCCATAAAAAGAAACCGTTTTTCTGGATACCCAGACAAAGCCTCAGGTAGTTGGTCCTTTTGAACAGCTGAGGGATGTAATCTCGTAACAGAGCAATATTCAGTCAGTGCTCGCTACTGCTTGCTTGTTCCAGATTCTTGCTCTGGTGGTTGGGATATCTGAAAAACTACACCAATCCGTAGGAAAAACCTTCGCAGGACAGCTCGAAGTTCAGGAATTAGGTCAAATTGCATAATTTCACACAGCACAGGGTAGTAGAATGAGGCGTGCGCTTTGAACTGAGAAGAAAAAAAAAAGTTATTCTTTTTATACATTCATCTCCCAACCCCCCCCCCCCCCCCCACCGCCTGAGCCTGTTCGTTAGTGTGAAAGATTTTAAACAGTGTCTTTCAAGGTGACACAGAAAATTATGGCAAAAGTTAATGGAGTTCAAGTACAAACAATTTATAACCAAGGGCAGTGCTGGACTAACGCTCATTGCATGGGATGTATTTTGCAGTAGCTATATGCTGTCGCCCATAGCTATAACCCTGTTTTAAACTAGTCCTCATTCTGAGAGAGAAGGTGTTTTTCCCTTTTCACCTAAGATTTGTGATCTTGTCACCTTACAGTTGCAAAAAGGCATAACATTTTACTGAAACCATACGATGTACAGGAAGTGAAAAAACGTATTAACCGATAATCCTTCCTTTGTCTTAATCCGTATGTGGGAAACAGCTTTTAAAAGACAAAGCCCTCAAGGTAGATGTATCAGATCATTTCATCACTTTCCTCCCTGCCATTCTCATCCTCCTCTCTAGTATCACCCTTCACGTGTACCGTCTCAAATTAGATGACGTGCCTTTTTAATTGTCTGTAAAGCAGCACAACCTATAACGAAGTCTATAACAACAAAATCCATATAGCATCTTGGCATTTCTTTGGCTTCAAGTTTTCAAAGGTGTTTTTTTAAAACCAAGTGTTCAGAAAATAGAATTTGGAATAAGTGTTCCTTATTTGCAACACTGTTTATTTTAAATATCTTTTATGCAAATACTCACCCTTTCATCACTTATCTTTAGGACCTTCGTCAAGAATAAGAGTAGAAGATTAGTCCAGGCTTCCCGGTGACTTTCCGATGTAAGAGTAAGGAAGTAACTTAGAGCTTCACTGCAGACACTATAGAGAACATAAAATTGCATAAGGTACAAAATATTTTCAAATACTACTGTTACCATATTAAATACTGAAGAGAATAGCACCATTCTGAGAAAGGGACTGTAAGCCTGAATAGCCAAAGCTAATGAGAAGCACCTCCCCAAAAAATGTAAGCGGGTGAGACAATCTCAAGGCTCCCCTCCCAGTAGTAGTTTTACGCCACTGATGCTTTTAGGCCTAAGACTATCCTATCGGGGATGCTGCCGATGAGGACTGGCAAAGTGTGGTACCTGTGCCCAGCCAATGATCTCATGCCCGGGCCTATCAGATTTTCTTCTCCGACATATTATACAAAATGGGAGGCAGGTTCTTCCAGAGGTGTTAGAAAATTGCAGGAGCAGAAGATACTTAAAGTACTTGTATATTTCACATAATTTCTTTATGTGATAAATAAGAGATTTATCAGTCTTTCAGAGCAACTGGTCACTGTACAGTTTGTAAATTTCAGGGCCATTACCACTGTGTTTACGTCCTTTATTGTTCAGATAGTCATTTGGAAGAGTTTTGCAGACTAAAAAATTTCTTTTAACACACTTGAGAATTCAGAATAATTAGCCACCAGTACCTCCAACAGGCACTGTGTGCAAACAGGTTGTGAAGTTGAGCGGCTCCTGGACTCATTTCCTACAGGTTAGAGAGTTTGTAGTAAATTCTCACAGAAATGTTTCTATTTTCAGATTCATGTGAAAAGTTGATCTCAAACGCCACCATCAAAACTTGGGGAGCAGAGGAAACCCTCACCTCCACCCCACATGGAGAACAAATCAGAGTTAAGGCTGACGTCACTTTATGTTCTGCCACTTTTGCAAGATTTTATGGAGCAGGTCGGGTGAGCCAGTGGAGAAGATCAGAACTGCACTTTTCACCCACACAACACATCAAGAGTTTCAGCTGTAATTTGCATTGTACTATTTCCTTTTAAATGCTGCGCAGACATTAGCAACGGTATGTGAAGCAAATTAAGCAGAGCAAATGACGCTATTTTGTGTTTAAAAATATATTTTAAGGCGACAACTGTTGCAATGATCTTACTTCAGTAGTCTTTGCTGGACTTCATCCCATGCACCCATGCGGCTTTCATCCATGGACATGCGGAAAAGAATGCGCAATCCGCAGGCAAGACTGCTGGTCTCCTGTTTCAAAAGATTGGGCTTTGATTTCCCTTTAAACCCTGCAGCGATTTAAAACACACATTGAAATGCGTCAGTTTCCTCTCGAAGCTTTACACTTTGTAAAATGTTTGTTTGCCAATAAGTGGCCACTGCACATCACCCATTTGTCAAGGTCAGAAAGAAGGATGTTGCTATAATCAAGATGCAAGCTAATGAGAGATTGGACAAAGTTTTGGTTGTGTAGGATAGGAAAGGTTGTATCTTAGTGACATTCTATAGAAAGACCTGGCAAGATTTAAACGTAGCCTGAATGTGTAAGGACTTAAATCAGAGTCAAAGATGACACTAGAGTTACGTGATTGACTGGCAGGATGGTGGTATTGTCCACAGTGATCAAGAAAGGAAGTAGCAGGGATGGCTTGGATGGTGGGGAGGGAGGAGGAGATTGAGACCTCTGGTTTAGCCATGTTCAGCTTACATTGAAGCTTAAATGTTCACAAGATGTCAGAGAAACAAGCTGAGATTTTAGTTTGAACAGGCGACAAGTCTGGAGTAGAGGGATAGTAGCAACACCCCAGTGAGGTACAGATTGTTTTTCCTGTTTTATGGAGGGGGAAACTGAAGCATGGAGCCTGGGTTTGAGTCTATGAAGTCCTTAGGGGAACCGAGAGGAAGAGGTCTCAAGGAGACCCCAATACTAATCAGACAAGATACATGAGAAATAGAGGCAGAGGGATTAAATGAGTTGCCTAAGGTCACACAGGAAGTTAATGATAAAGCCAGGAACAGAACAGGAAGAGAACACAGGAACACATGTCTCCATCTAATACCCTATCCACTGGACCAATTGACTCAGTGATGGCTTAAAATACTAATTTTTAAATAAAAATAAATTGATAAAACAGTAAGGTTTGGTAAGCTATTTTTGTGTGTATAATTAACTGCTTTCATAAGGTCCATTGCAGCTCAACTGCTAGTAAGGATCTATACTACATAAATGCATACTGTTACGTATTGACACTGTACAGAGGATCCAAGTTTGATTGCTATATGAGTGCATATTAACAGACACCAAACACAAATAATTATTCATTCACAGTATGGTGGGTGAACTATTTTTAAAATTATTAATATATTGCATTGGGTCGCAATGAATACATAAACACATAACACTACAAGAAATTCCACTTTCCATCAACAAAGATTCTTAGGCAATGGGATTTATTTCAGGCATTTAAATTATACATATTACAAAGACTGGGATTTTTCAAAGAAGCCTATGGGAGCAGGGTGCCTAAATCCTTTAGGCACCTTTAAAAACCCCAACCAAAATAATTAACATTTAGAGTCAAAGTTTAAGGACAGAAAGGACCCCTGGAGCCCTAGTCTGATCTCCCGTACATCACAGGCCACCATCCAGCACCACACATTAGTGCTTCCATCTTCAGGGCATTTTACAAATACTACTCCATCCCTAAGACCACTGTGAGGTAGAAGGGTAGTATCATCCCCTTTTATCACATATGAAATTTAATCATGATGAAGCTAAATGAGTTGATGAAGGCCAAACAAGAAGTTATTGGAAGAAACTGGAATAGAATGTGGGAACTCTTAAGTTGCAGGTTAGACATTGCTTCTAAAATACTTTCAGTCAATAAATTAATGTTAGCTGTATGACCTAATTCAATGTAAGGACTGAACTCTGTACTTAAATAAAGTCCCTATCAAAAAGGGCAATAAGTCTCAAATGTAACCTATCACCAACCTATGCATTTCCTTTAGGACTGCTAAGTACATCCTCACAGTGTTGGGTTTAATGTCATAAACCAAAACTAATATATCACATTTTTATTTTATCCTTTTCCTTTTCTTAAAGAAAAGCTGCTTTTAAAGGACAAGAAATGTCACATGTCATATTTAAATAGCCAACCTGAAAAGAGTCTCCATTAAGCTAGCTCTATGAATAATGTAACTGTAGCAAAGGCTACTGCAATGTGGATGCTCCAAATGGTGACAGAGTAGGGCTATCAGATCCGAACACCCAAACGACGCAGCTCAAAACACAGTAACTTGTTTTCTCAAATATTTTTCTAAGTTGAGGTGACCCACCTGCCTTCCAGAGAGCCGTTCTTTGTTCATTGTTCGAATTAAAAGCTTTAGCAAATCTGTGAGATTCCAGCAAACAGTCCAGCAGTTTGAAAAGCTGTTGCGATGTTAGAAAACGATACATTCCTTGATCTTGTGTGTCCACATGAACATTGAAGTCTACTGCGTCTCTCTTTAAAAAAAGATTTAGAACAGTCAGGCTCAGAACAGTACTGACTACTGATTGTTGAGCATGGCAGTCAAGCTTTGCAATATAAATCACTGGTAACCAATTATGCCAACTGAACATGAAAGGCTACTGAAATTTTATTATTCCACAATTTCTCTTTTAAAGACAGACTCTGTGAATTATGTCCTTTACCTTATCTCTATCCATACACATACGTAAACTGAGATCTGGATAGGATAATCACACGAGCAGCAGTACGTACTAGGTAAGGAAGACATAACTGGTGTGTAAAGAAATTAAGTTGAAGCTTCCACAAAGTGGTCTGCTTCTGTGTGGGAAGGTTGAATTAATGAAAAGATCAACAGATACTTTGGTTACTTTGTTGGAAATTATGCAACTGTTCTAAGAAATTATTAGTTGACAGAAGTCAGAAGAGCTTATGGAACATTATCTTCAAGTGAAAAATCTTCCCAAGAGGTTAATACCAGCCATTCAAACTTACTTGTGCTGCTGCTAGATTCTCTGCATCTTCTTTTTTGCTAGTTGCAGGGAAGAACACAATGTTGTCGATAGTCTGAATAAGCTCCAATTGTACAACACATTTGATTAACAGAGCAGCAAACAACTTCTGTTCCGGAAATTCTTAAAAAAAAATAAAAATAAAAAAATAAAAATTACTTATTCTAGCAACTTAAAAAGTTACTCAAGCAAAAAAAGTAAAATACAATTAAAATTTGTAAGTAAGTTATTTTACTGAAGGTTTTCAGGACATATATACACTTTAAAGAGTGTAATTGCAGTCATTTATAAATGAAGTCTGAAATGTAGAAGTTCACCCACTGAATTATCACCAAAACAAAGTTTGTCAATATATTTTATAATAGGGGAGTGTTTTTAAAAATCTTTTCAAACTTCTAAAATTGTTGAAGGGTCTTAGTTCAGTTCATACAGGACAGATGTCTGACATCACAAAACTAAGTTGGGACTCTCCTTTGTAGTATTGGCAGAATAGCTAAAACTCCAGAGCAAAAGGGTTGTCGCATATAAAGATGGTTCCCTTTCAGACTAGTGTTAAGATATATTTGCCTTGTCTATGCTGCAGAATACTCGCAAGTTAAACAGGGTTATTAGACACTGGTACTTCAAACACCTACACTGTAGGCATGCTTTGTACCAGTTTAGAGCTTGTGCCAGCAGGTATGAAAAAAATTTGTTTCAAGCTAATGCTAACTTATAATGTTACACCTCCCACAAAAAATTAAATTCAAGGAAAGATTAAGTGACTAATTTATAATAACTTTATAAGGAGTCAAATACTCTGTTTAAGAATCTTGCTTTAAGTTACAAATTTACTAGCAACCTACAGCAAGATTTTTAAACATACGGTGAAATCCCCCATAAAAGACATGAGGAGCTTTGCCTTTGATATCCATGGGATCAGAATTTCACCCAAAGTGTTTTTCTCCTTATAAAAGTGTTTAAGTATTGCTCTCACTATAGATAACTAAAAATAATATAACCAGTAAATATTACTGTTAACAGTGTTTCTCAACCTTTGCATGATGGTGACCCTCTTTGGACTTCAAAGAAAAAATGTGACACCCCCCATACCCCCACTAAAACTTTAAAAAATTGCAACCTTCTACCTTAAATATCATTAAATAAATTATGAATAATATTGCTCCAGTCTTAAATGAATATTTCAAACCTACACAAATATATTGAGTACTTTCAGTTCCTATATTTTGTTACAGATTTCTTATTCCACAAAATATTCTGTCTCATTAACAGTAGATAGCTTCACACAACCATCTAAACTCACTACAGCTTCCTGTCTAAAGAGTGTTATTGCTCTTTGTGGCTAGCAAATGCATATACACACTTTTCTGTGAGGTCTTCCTGTACAACAGATAAATGTTTAAAGAAAACTCAACCAAGAACATCACAGAATGAAGGCATGAAGAAGGCAAAATGCAGAAAATTAGATTGCAGCTATATAATGTATGGTTTTACAGCCATCAAAAATAAACCTCATTTTTGTGTGGTAAAGTGCTAAAAGCACAAAACCTTTAAAATGAACTTGGCATTTGGAAAGTAGACATCCATGTTAAACAATGAGCCTCAACTTCTTTGAGAAAATTCAACAGCTTAAATAAACAGCAAGCTCTGTTGTCAAACACAAAGTAAGAATGCTTTTGAAGTTTCATATCTTATGTCACTTCTTATTGTCTAAACATTTAAAGCACATACCATAGCTGCAAATCTCATAATTCCTGTGACATTAGCATGCTCAACAATCAAGAGAAAATAAACTTAAAGCTATTCCTTTATCAAATGATACAGTTTTGAGATGTACTAATGACATGGCCAACGACATCTGTGAGAAGTTAAAATGATATGAATTCATAGCTGTTCAGTTTGATGAATCACAGATGTTCAAGGCTCAGCACTGTTTTTAGCTTTGAATGAGTAAAATGCAAATTGACAAGGACAACACAAAAACAAATGTGCTGGGAGACAATCGAGAGAGCCTTTGGAAAGAAGCTTGGAGCCTGGTTTGCTCCACCTCTGAGTGGAAAATTCAGGTCACTTCTTCTGAATTGAAAGTTCATGAAATTGATTACTGATGACAAGAATGTGAACATTAAACAATTAAAAAATAATAATTTTGGAGCAAATACTTGAACTTAAAAAGCAGCCCCATGATTACTTCCCATGTGACAACAAAGAATTTAGCAAGAGATGAATAATCATCTGTTCAACAAAAGTAGCCGAGTCTGCCAAACCTACAAGAAAGCTTGTAAGATAAACTGATCAAGCTTTTATCTGATAAAACACTTCCATGTTCATTTCCTTCAGAAGACGTGGATGTTTCGGATGGTGCAGAGGTACGAGTATCTCAAACTTGTAACTGAATCTTTGAAAGTTTTAGTCCCATTTGCAATGTTATATTTACGTGAATTGGGAATCTCATTGATGGATGCAATTAAAGCAAAGCAATGAAAAAAATTATCTGTGGAGAATGACCATCTACTGAGTGGTTCTTAAATTCAACCCAACATAAAAATATTAGCTGGTACACAATAAGCGTGTCTATTGAAGGACTCTGTATTCGTAAAAAGTGAATTTACTGTTTGTTTCTGCATAAAATTAAACTGATCTGGCACAGAAATGTTTTTGTTATTTTTGCTTGCAACCCTCCTACATTAGTCCCGTGACCCCCAGCTTGAGAAACACTGCTTTAACAGATATAAAACGGCCTGTTATCAAGCATTCCTCTTTTTATTTAAAGAAGAACTCACTTGCTGTAGGTCTTTTGCTGATCTCTTCACTTGCTGTGGACCCCACAATGGGCTGAATTTGGTGTCTCTCTGAAGATCTTGGCTGGACAGTATCATGGATATCTACAGATTTCTGTGATATTGTATCCTGAAAATAAAATGAATCCAAATAGTTGGTACATCAAATAAACTGAACAGACGCTCACCAATGAATCAGCTTTCAATAAAATGTAACTGTAATCTGTTTACAATAGCTTTTGGCGTGTTTACTATTTCAATATGTGATTATTTAAACTTGCTGATATTAGAATCGAGAGAAGACCAATTCACGTAATAAGGTTCACCAAGACAAGGATTGACAATTTCTCAAATACAGGCATGTAAAGCAAAGTAAAAAAACCAAATAACTAAGATAAAATACATAATTATACATTGAAATCAAGAGAATACTTGGCATTTAATCAGTTTTTACCATTTTCCGATACTTCAGTGAACCATGTACCAGCATGTCAAATAAAAGACTAATTTACATTTCAATGAATTAAGTGAAATACATTAACTTTATTATATGCTATGAAACTTGACATTGCTCTAGTCCCTTCCTTTCATGTGCTTTATACACCAGTTACAAATTAGACCCACCCTGTGAAGTATCATTCTCCACTAGATAAGTTAGTGAAAAGGAGGCAAAAGGGATGTACGTGGCGTACCCTGGAATGCTTCAAAGAGCAAAAGGGCAGTATAACTCTACTTGAAACTTTACTTGCTTCAAGTCCTCTGAAGTCATGAATTATTTCCTCATGATCTATGAGTTTATACCCAGCACAGAAGTCTACTGCAGTAAGACAGTGGCTTGGCAGATGGACGTATCAGGTAAATGCTCTATTAAACAATAAGATTATTGTTATTTGTTAACGAGCTGCTTCAGCAGATTTCTGTGATGTGTATATCAGGGATGTTAAAAATCTGGGGATTCTCAAGTCAAGAGCTGAAGATTCATGACTTTAGATGTCCTGAAAGAGAAAAGAGGCTAAACTGCATAAATAACCTCTTTATTCTTGTTGTGGTGAGTGTTCTGCATACTAAAATTGAAGCATTTTATTTTTTAAGTATTTGTTGATCACTATTAAAACTACTCACTGCCTTTAATTTTTAAGTACTCATCTGAAGAGGTAGAAAAATTAAATTATGTAATTTAATATAAAAATAATATGTTTTACCATTAGCTGCTGAAGCAGATTATATCATTTATGATTATTATTCCTTTCAGTAAGCAAACATTTCCAGTGTCTATTGTCCAGTATGTGCAATTTGAGAATATGATAATTTATTGCATCCTATGCAAAATTTAAATCTAAGCATACGATGCCTACAAACACTTATATCAATAATAGGAAACAGAACTGGGTTTTCATAAAACATTGGACAGCTCCTCTCCTTTTATATGAATGCACTTTTAATTTTCTAATATTTTGCATAATATCCAGCACAGTTCCTTAAATTTTTTTTTAGTGAAAACAGAACAATCTAGAGAGGTAAGTGCTGTGCTGGTTATAAAGGAATGGCAGTCAGGACTCCCAGGTTTCATTTCCAGTCTTTGCTGATGCCTCTTTCACTGCATGAAACTGGGCAAATTATAACTTCTGTCTCTCAGATTACACACTGGAAAACATGGCTATGAAATTTACCTACCTCACAGGAAAATTGAGAGGCAACTTTATTTTAAAAAGATGAATAAACATAACTGCTGATTGATCATGAAATTCCACAAACCCCAGCAAACCATACCACAGGATTTGAGGCTACATCCTCACCGAAAAAGGTACATTTTTACATTATGATAGTTAACTAGAGCTAAACACATACTTTTTTGCAATGGAGACAAAGCTTGAGACTGTGGGCTTTTTATAAATCACTATAATGCTACTTTAATTTTAAAAAGAGAACATAACAGCTTTTTAGTTTATTCAAATAATCAAGGACCATCCAGTGCAATATTCAATTATATACATATTGTATGACTTTCAGCTTTATTTTTTTATTTCAGCATAATTTCCAATGACTAGATCAAAAATATTGCCACCATCTACCATTTTATACAATGCTTTTCAGGTTCAAAGCACTTCACGCACACCAGCCAGTTAAGATGGGGCCAGTACGTCTAGTGCTGAGGGTCCCAAACTTTTCAGCATCACACCTCCTTTCTGATTTTTGAGAAACCCTCACACCTTCCCACCTCTCCTTTAGCATCATCCAACCCCCTTTTAATGAAAATTCAATTCATAATCGTACAATTAAAAATAATCACTAATAGGTTCTCTTGATGCACAAGTTTTTCGCTATGAACATTTCATAGCCTCACGCCCCCCATTGGATTTTCTTCATGCTCCCCTAGGGGGGTGCACCCCCCCAGTTTCAGAACCACTGATCTAGTAACACTGAAAGAGAATACTGGCTAGATATCCAACTGACTAGAGTACAGCCAGACGTGAAACAGCTGACATTTGTGTTTTCCCGTAATAAGACCCTCAGGAAGAGAAATGGAGAAAGTTCATATCTTAGTGTTACTGTTCTGAGCCGGACTCTGCAATGGTCTTCAGATAGGTGGACCCTTTCAGCCATGCCGAGCTTTAGTCCCACCAGACCCCACAAAATTTTCCCAAGTGCTTAATTTAACAAGCATGAGACATTCCACCGAAATCACTGGGACTCAGGCCCTGAGTCTCTATGCAAATCCAAACAGCACTTCAGATTACATACAGCAACCTTTGCCGACCCCTGTGCCGGCTCCTCCTCCTCGAACCTCAGCTGGTACCGACGACCCACTCCTGGAAAGAAGCCACTTGGAGTGGCTCCTCTCAGCAGTGTGCCTGGGGACCCGTATGCCCAGGTACGTCATGGAAAGAAGTTGCCTGGAGTGACTCCTTTTGGCGGCGGCAGGCGACAGAGAGGAGCCGCTCTGGGCGGCTTCTTTACACGGTATACTTGGGGCATGGACATGGCAGGGACCTCCGCACTGCAGCCGCCCCTGAAAGAAGCCACTTGGAGTGTCTTTTGGTGGCAGGAGTGGCAATTTCTTTAGCACCACAGAGGATGCCGAGAGCCGCTCCAAATGGACTTGTGTGCCATTGTTGGCTCGCGTGCCAGGGGTTGCCTACCCCTGGTTTACATCATCAAGGTTTTGAGAGGAGATGGGCTAAAAACTTTTTATTTATATTTAAATGAATGTTTAGATTCTTATTACAAAACAAAATCTGTGAGTGCCTTCCCCTTCTCCTCGCCCCAATAAAAAAAGAAGTCACTGAAGTGCAAGGATTTTCTGCATCTATGTATTATGGATTTTATTGAGCTAGACTAGCTACAAAGATAAACATACTCATATAAATTAAAGTAAACATTCTTGTCCAAGGAGCCTCGCCAACATTATATATGGAGGTTAACAGGAATGTGCACAAGTACCAGAATACAGATAAACCACTTCTGCATAACGCATTGTATGAGCCCTGCATAAACCGATAGTGGTTTTTCAATTTCTTGGCAACTGAATGTTTTTTTAAAGTACATAATCTAGAAAAGCGTTTCCAACTAAATGACATCAAAGTTTGGGTCTAAACAAAGCAAATTTTACTTTGTTCTATACAGCAATGGATAGTCAAGACAAACCCTTGGGAGATTTTTAAAGTCGTTTTGCAAAAAACATACCAGCTGTTTCTCTGTCACAGCAGATGGAGATACAGGGACTGCCTCTCCTACTGTGGGTCGCCAAGTCAACAGCCTTGAAAACACAAAGAGCACACACTCAGCAGTTTTGAAATACAAATCACACATTCAGGCACTTAAATGCAAGATCCACATTTGTATGCAATGGTTGCCCTGTGGCTAGTATTGTTAGAAATGAAATTGACAAAAGGCATACAAAATGAGGGAAAATGGAGGCAAAAATATACTCTGTTAATAGATACTTCTAGAAACCTACCATATAAGTATTGGTTTTGAAACAGAATTTCCATTTCAGGCGAGAAAGAAAAGTAAAAATGATTATTTCAAACCTTTCCAACTATAACTACTTTAGCTCTTAGCTTTTAAAAAACTTCTCGCATTTGTAGACTTTATAACTAATACATAGCAGCAGTGTTAGAAATAGTGATATTTTGTCCTTCCTTAACTTCTACCTTAAGATGCCAAATCACTTTGCAAACACAAAAGAATAAAGTCTCAACACCCTTGTGAGTTATCTGCGTTACAGCAGTTCCTGACCGTAAGCCCGCATTATGCCAGGTGCTGTATATGCACAGGGTAAGCTCTTCAGAGAGCATTACTAGCTAAAGAGACAAGACCGATCAAGGGTGGGAGAAGGGTAGACTAACATTTCCTAGTTAACCGAATGGGAACTGACGTCCAGAGAGATTAAATGACTTGACGAGACAAGAACGAGACAAGAAGTCTACGACAGAACTTGGAATTAAACCCAGATTTCAAAAGTTCCAGTTACAAAAGTCTTCAGGCAACGCAAAGCAGACAGAAAGCTGTCATAAAGGAGCAGCTGGGGACTCCTCTGAAACAGACGTGGTCAAAGCCTATGTCATTGGTTTTATGCTACCCAGTCCCCATCACTACCTGTGAAAGGAGGGCTTTGGGGATGGGAAAGGGTGAGCCCAGAGCACGCTGCATGCTAACAATTCTCACAGGCTGTAATGGCTTTAGGGAGCCATTAAATGCCTGTAGAAGTTAAGACTGTTCTATTTTTTTCCAGGAGCCAGTTCTCAGCCCCTGGCCAGTTCCAGGGTATACTTTTGCTTCTGTCAGTCCCAGCTATGCTCAACTATCCTCTGAAAGTATGGCTTCAGCTAAAATAAAATGATATTTTATTATTTCTACTGATGACTTCTATCTAGGACTCCAGAACCTGATGCCTGCGATATACTTAATGTGCACACATGCACAGCTCATTGCAGGATTTTTCTCTTGTCACCATGTTGCAGAAGTACAGGGGCAAAGGGAGAGCAATAATTTCCACAAAGCAATTGAGATATTGAAGAATTAAAAACCCCGTGACTTTGCAAACCATGGCAGGACATGAATTTCACCTGGCTATCCACATAATTCTTCACAAAAATAACTAACTCTTAATTATCTCAGCAAAGAGTTTCTCAAAGAAAGCAAGTGGTGGTATTTCAGAAATCTTCAATCACTTGAAGACAAAGAATAAATCTCCGCTTGGAGCTAGGGGTGTGACTCCCAGCTTGAGGAGACGTTCTTGTTGAATTAGAACGCTAAAAAGATGTAGCCAGTAGCCACAGTAGTGTGGACATTGGCGAACAGCCACAGAGACTAGCCATCCCATGTATATGCCACAGAGTCTGGGACAGTTTGTCCTTTGACTGGCTAGCCTGCGCCACTCCTTGTAACTGCCCAAACTACAGTGGCTATATTACTTTTTTCAAAATAGTAGCTGAACGAGAGGTAGGGAGAGCAAGTCTAGCCAAGCTGCGAATGACACCCCCAGCTCAAAGGACAGTTGTAATCAAAGGCAGGCTATCAGGCATGGGCAGAATTCACCGTCAGGTATGAAGACTCATCTATTAAGTAACTTGTGAGGCAATCAATCACAAGGTTTCTCACACTTGGAGGTGTATAAAACACAATACACAAAAAGGACGTTTTACACAGTTGCCAACATTCAAATCAGTGTGAGGTAAAATGCTGGCTGGTTCAAAGATTAACAACAGACTACAGAGTCTTAGGATACATCTACACTGAATCCAAGATGGAACTGCATCTCGAATAGGCATACCCACACTAGCTTTAATCGCTAACTTGGCTAAAATCAGCAGTGGCCTTAGCCTGCACTGAAGCTGTATGGGTGTAACAACATGAATACATACCCCAAGGGCCTTGGTGGGTTTCTACAGCCTGTCCCATCTTCACTCCTATTTTTAGCTCAGCTAGCTAGATTAAAAGTGCCTACCTGAACTGCAATCACACCTTCACTTGCGTTTTAGTCATATCCTTATTTTTAAGTCACTGGGTCAAAAGAAGCCAGTTCATAGTCAGGAAGGCAAATGGTATTAACACTAAAGTCATTACACATGGAATTAATGCTAATTATTCAACCACTTCAAGGCTATTAATAATAAAGCCCTTGCTCTTGATGCCACTATATATACCTCTGTGCTCTTTGCTTCTGCCTGCACTTCAACACAACATAGTGTCAGAACAAGGAGAAAGGAAGAAAAAGTATGTGAAGTTACTCAGAGCAGGGAGGGGTTGTTTTCCTCATCCCCAAGCACTGGAGCAGCATCCAGAACAAGCTCTGTTGTCAGGGCTGCACTGCAGAATAGAAAGAGGAGAGAGCTGAGGCTCTTCGAAGGGCTCTGAGGGCAGGAAAAGCCCCAGCCCAAAGAGGAGACAAACAAAAAGACAGGACAGAAAAATATGAACTCCGTGAAGAGGAAAGTCTGCAGAGGAATTGTACTGTCAGGTCAAAAACAGGAGCACTATGGCAAAAAGGCCCAGCTCCCATTGGAAGAGGAAGGAACCACAGGAAAGGAGGGACAAAAATAAGCTACCTTAAGAGCACAGAAACAACAGAAAACCAGGATTAAAACAAGGAGTCTGCAAAGAAGAGTTCATTTTTGAGGAAAATGAAGTCAATGTTTTCAGTAATCCTTCTAGAAAGCTTTAATTATGCTGAGAAAACACGGCTAATATAAACAGCTCATTTGAACAGTTTCATGTTGCAACAGGGTTTGTCAGTAACCACGATCGATACCAAGTAAATGTCTTCACATGCCATGGAAGATGAGGTAGACAGACTGATCAGAAGAATGTGTGTAAAAGCACTGATGAAACAGATGATGTTTCACTGAGAAAGCTAAGCCTCTCCCACAGAATATTAAGGGGAACATAGGGATGCATGTAATAATGCAAAAGTTTCAACCTAAAAAGCTCAAGAAGAAACACAAAATGAAAACCCAAGGAAACTCTGAGAGAAGACAGATAGGAAACAAAGAATGGAAACATAAGGAAGATGTGGCAGAACATCACAGCATTTAAGAAAAAGCGTGTCCAGCCTGAGACACAAAATACCATAAATGTAAAGAAAAAGGGAAACTGTGATGCATATGCAGATCTCAAAAGCATATGCTCAGTGGACAATGCAAAAGACCCAGCATAAGAGCTCCACAATAGAAATAATTATAGGGAAGCCAATGTCTGATTGTATGAATGTACAGAACAGTGAAGGAGCTTGATACTTTGATGGAAATAAAGACTTCACACATACTACTAGCACAAGTTCATATTCAAACTACAGGGGAGGTGGCACAACGGGTTACTGTGTTTGCCTTTTCCTATCAGATGACGTGGGTTCAAATATTGCTCTGGGTGACACCAACCAAACAAAGGTTGGTGGCTTCATTACAGCATTAAGTAAGCAGTTATCCACATCATGTCAACGCCACACAAGCTGATGCTTTACTAGGGTGTGACATTTTTTACTGCTTTAGCTCAAAGAGTTGCATTATTAAATTAAAACCTTAAACATTTAGCAACTGGCTACTCTTCGGTGGATTTTGTGTTGCTTCTGCGTGGCGTGCTTAAAAGGTTTCTAGCCACTAAAGGCAGGGCAGGGTGAGACATCTGTACTATACTTCAGCCCGAATTCCTCATGCATCTCATTTCCTCACCCTCAGTTCCTGATCCCTCCACTGGGCCAGGTAACCGTGAGAGCTGGGATAAGAAGAAAATGGAATGGAGCCAGCAGCCAGGCGCAGGGCCACCAGTACTATGATATATGTCAGGACAGAGACAGTGAGACTTCAGAATGGACATAGTGTTACACACTCTGGCTAAGCCTATTCTGTGCACCACTGGTGGAAGTGGGTAGTGTACATTTAGCTACGTTCTACAATGAAAGGCCCACCACATCCACCTTGTGATGTGTGGCGACATGGCAGAGAAAGGCTCCTGCAGCAGTGGAGGAAGAGTTCAGCAGTCTCCCTGCCAGAACCTTTTGTTGAGGTGAGGAAGGACTCCAGCAGTAGGGAGCTGGCACAGCCTTCCCCACTGTCGGCATCCCTCACTTAGGCAGGGAAAGCTCCAGCAGTGGGACAGAGCAGTGTAGAGGGGGATGCATGGCGTGGGTAAGTAAGGAGTTGCATAAGGCATGTACTCAAGTACATACCTACCCCCTTCAGGCATTTCTTTACTCTAGCTGTCTAAGCTGTGCCTCTCCATCCACATTGCTACATCTATCATTGCTGACAGGGCTATACAGCTGTGGACGCTACATGCCGGGAAACAAAGCCAATAGTATACAAGCTGTGGAAGAGAGTTGTGGGGGGGAGGGAGTTTGGAGGATTTTAATCTCAGACAACATAGACAGTAATTTTCTGTTGTTTCAAACCACCATAGGCATGCATGGAGTATTGTAGTCAAAGTAGCAAGACCTTTCCCTGAGGAGCTTGCAGGCAAAGTTAAGATGTAACACAGCAAGGAAAGACAATTAAATGTATGAGGGTTGTGTCAGGTTAAAGGCCATAAAAGTAATTACCAAGAGATGAATGTGTCACACTAAGAACATTTTGTTAATTCCTTCCCCCCTTCCTTTTTTAATGTTTTGCTTTTTAAGTAAACAAATTAAAATTTGGCAAATGTGAAGATGATGAACCAACCTGACAAATTAAGAAGCTTACTTTAATATATTTATTTTTGGAAAAATTCCTGTTAAATGATTTGATGTGCATTTAAAAAGTTGATTGGCTCACTGTCCAATAAGTAAACACTAGCAAAATGAATAAAACCAGAAAGGAAGGTTACTCACCTTGGTGCAGTAACTGGACTTCTTCGAGATGAGAGTCCCCATGGGTGCTCCACCACCCGCCCTCCTCCCCTCTCTGCTTCGGACCCTTACAGTTGTGGGGGTAGAGAAGGGAATGGGCGGTTGGAGCCGCGCGCTTTCTGAGGAGCGTCTCGATCGCCGCGAGACAGCTGTCTCGCGCGCGCAGCTCCAACGGCCACTGCTTTTAAATCTCCGGTCAGTGGCGCGCAGCGCGCGCCCTCACCTATGGTGGAGCACCCATGGGGACTCCTCTCGAAGGAGAAGATACAGTTCTTCCTCAGTGAAGCCATAATTTTTAAAATTTGATCAGACTTCAGTAATTCCTGTTAAAAAAAGCCCTCCCATGTTTTTGTTTTTTTTAAAAACAGTTTAACATTTATAATATATGGGAAAAGTACATTGCATACCCCTGTTATTCTGAATCAATCGACTATTCTAAAATACCATTTATCTTTCATCTTCTTTTGACAAACAAAAAGTGTAAATGAAAAAATTTAAACATAGCATCAAACCTTTCGGTTGCCCATCTAAAAAGAAATTGATTTTAAACCATAAAGCCCTTATCCAAATGATCTTCTAAAAATAAATAGATAATATAAATTTTACAATAATAAAAACATTTTCTTACGCATGGGGGATTGTGGTTTTGAAGATATCCAGCATACAGTTGCATGTTTTATCCCAGATTTCTAGGGTAAACTTTTCACCGTTTAGAATGACGACATTCTCCAAACAGTTAGTACCAGATCGTGCTAGCTGTTCATTGTCTGGAACAGAAAATAATGCATTTGTTTTCTGTACCCAACATGGTAAAATGTTAGCATTGTCTAACATAACTTGGTACAGTCTTACCTTGCTGCACACACCAGTACAGCTGTGAAAATATATCATCCAAAAGGACATCACTGAGTACTTCTAAATACTGGGTAAATACATCACATATTGCATAAAGTGCATGATTGCAAGTCGTTGTCATCCATTCAGCTTTCTAAGAGAAAAAAATAATAGTGAGGTGTACACTACTATAAATATTTGTAATGTATCTTATTTAGAATGTGTGAAAGTCTTATTTTAACTTGTAGGCAATTCATCTGTGTGTGGGCTATTTGGTATTTGTACCATCTGCACCTCTTTCTTAACCTCTATTTTTATCCCTACTGCTGTCCCTAAACTAAACTGTAGCTACTATCCACAATGACATATAGGACTTTATGGATTAGGCAAACAGCATGGTCTAAAATCAGCCTCTTCACTTATACCTTGCTTAATATGAGGTTAAAAATCTCAGCTGCACTAGCCCACTGAGAGCGTTGAAAGGCATGAAGGAAGAAAGTAGTAAAACCTCATCCCAAGGATACATTAAATAATGTAATTGTGAAGAGTACTTGATAGAAGAAATCTAGCATACAGTATTCCTTTTCTTTCTGCTGCTATTTGAGAGCAAAGACTATGTAAGGCATTAATGAATGCAAATATACATCAGCTTCAGTCATAATTACTTGACAACATTTTCTATATCTTAATATTTGACAAAGAAAAAGAAAATCTGGCCTTTCACAAACCAACTAAGTAGATTCCAAAAACAGTTCATAACTTGACCATATTTATAACCTAATATATCTGCCACCTTAGGGCAAAAAATATATGGCACAGCTGAAATGTATGAACTAAATAATCACTAAGTTATCAGAATCTAGATGATCTTGCTTTCATGCTTTTAAAAGCAAGTGGCATTCCCCATAACCTGCGAGGGGTGTGGGTGTGTGGGGAGGAATACTACCCAGACCTGCAGGGAGAAGAGAGTTCTGTGGCTTCTTAAAGGGTCTTCCCATCTTACCCTGCCCATGGAAGCTCAGCTTCCTCATGGATTTGGCGGGTGAGATTATAGTTGGGAACAGCATCCTAGCGCAGGGGTCAGCAAACCAATAGATAAGAAGAGCCATTAAAAAAAATTCCTTCTATAACCGAGTGTTTTGAGAGCCATGATGGATGTAGCCTTCTGGAGGGGGTAGCTGGGCCAGGGTGCCTACCGCAGGGTCCCCTTGCAGGGGGCAGGGAGCCTGGAACCAGGAGTGGGCACCCTGCAGGATTCCCTGGTGGCGGGAGAAGGGTGGGATGGGACCAGAAGCCATAAGGGGGCAGCCAAAGAGCCACATATGGCTCCGGAGCCACAGGTTGCAGACCCCTGCATGATTGGTTGCTTTGAGGGTTGCACTGGAAGTCCATTGACTCCCACGTACCAAGGGGGGAGGGGCGGGGGACGGGGACACAGAAATTCTCCCCCTCCACCAGAGCATCATTAAATGCCCAAAACAAACCACAGAATGGGACCGAAGCTCCTGAAGTCTGGTACAGGGAGATGCCAACCCCCTTATAACCTCCAGGTAGGGTGGTGGTATCCCAGTAACAGGTTGGGAACATGTGACAGGTGCTGATTACTAAGTGAGCAGATTATGAAATGAAGGATGATTTGCATTGAACAAGTTACTGCCAGGTAGTTTCCAGATGACTTAATATATTTACAACCTAGTTCAACCAAGTCTTGTGTCTTATCTTTCTTCTTTCAACAACAAATTCATAAACCATTCTTCCAACATGCAAGATAAGGAGCTATTATAATCTAGTGCATGGATTATCATCCCTTGCTATAGAGTGGTTAACAGTAAGAAGAGAGATCCTGCATACATTCTACAGAACAGTAGTAATACAATTAGTTAAGGCAGTTCCAGAAACAGGGGAAGCATTCTGATTCGCAAGACATGTAGCTGTGTGGCTTTATGTGCAAGGAACATGTATTTTTCCTACTCAGACATTTTTTGTTCTACTTGTGAATCTTAGGAAAATCTCTCCCCATCGAAACCTGCCCCACATCCCCTCACTTCACACTTCCCCCCGCCCATTTTTTTTTACCTCTGTTTGCTGTTCTGGCAGTTTCATGTTGTCAAATATCCTGAAGACAATCCTAAACAAATCCTGCCACCAATGTTTTTCATAAGTATAGCCATATGTTTTCATTATTTCAAACATTACAGTTAGTCCCCTGCAATAAAAAACCAACAAATATGAGGAATCATAAAAATAAAACAGCATATACCACACTGCTACTGCATTAATGATATACAAATCCTGCTAGAAACACATTTTATACCTAGCTTTAGTTTTAAAACATGCTGTAGTTACACTGTTCTCATCCAGGACACTAAAAATAAGTGATAAACTTGGTTTAAAAAATATATTTAGAAACTGAAGTGGCACCTGGAAAATAAAGCAGGCATCTATAAGCACCTCAAACTGAATAGGATTTTAAGTTTGTTTAATGTCAAGGGATAGAAAACGTAGGGCACAAATTTTACTTGAATAGACACTTTCTAATTTTCTATAATTTCTCAGAATTTATAATTTCCAGAGGGGAAGCTGTGTTGGTCCGTGTACAGCAAAAACAACAAGAGTCCTGTGGCACTTTAAAGACTAACAAATTCCTTTAAGGTACCACAGGATTTGTAGCAGAATTTATAGTAAAATATTATGAACGGAGGTACCCAGAATGTAAATCAGTGTATAATTTGTTTTAAAATGTGAGCTTTCCCAAATGTTAACTAAGTTTTCAAGATGACTTGTTAAAAAAAAAAATGTTCAAGTGTTCAACAAAAAAACACAAAAGACTTCTACAGGATAATTTCCTCTCAACATTAAATCTGCTTATTACACTAGTTGTTCACATTTGTTTAATAACCACAAAATAACGGGTAAAACTGCTGGGGTGGGAGGGAAATGTATTTGGAAGACATATTAACCTATTTCCTATTTTAACTAGGGTTTAAGGCATACTGATTTTTTTTACAGTGTTGACCTATTGTGCCAATTTTTTTTTAGTTACTCTGTACTGTCAACTTCAGAATGAAAACTGAATCACTCTGACCAGTGCTTTTTTTTGCTACATAAAAAGGTCCCGGTACTTGGCCAGGGACCCAGGGCTGCCAGCAGCAGCATCAGGAGCCGGGGCCATGCTGCTGTGAAAAAAAGGTGATGGTACTCAGTACTCCTGAGTACCATCCCCAAAAAAGCCCTGACTCTGACTAATTTGCAACCTCTAACATAGGGCGAGAAAGTCACTGTTCTACTTGTACTGAACAGGCACTGGAAACAGCACTGAGTCTGACAATTTCAAATTTTAAGAGAGAAAGAGACATACAACAGAACCCTGTACCATAATGTCTAGTATTCACTGGTCTGATAATTCTAAAAGCATGTACCAATGTTCAATGGATCTTCTTTAACTTCAGTAAGAAATCTAACTTAAGCAAAAACTTTCTTGAGGAAAAAGCAAAAGGATATATTTTTTTAAATTTTAATTTTTCAGCATTAAAATGTTTAACGTGTATTTGTAGCTCTTGCTTATCCACCAAAATGATATCAATTAATCAAATATGAGAGTTACTGGTTTTAGTTAGACCAGTTATATTCACAACAGAAAGTTATCTCAGCCTTAAAAAAGAAAAAGAATTTTAAAAGCTCATATACAAGTAAAACAAACCACTTAAAAATTGAATGACAAACACTGATTGTTACCTGGTTCTTACATCTAATTTGCATCTATTGATGATACAGGATAATTCAAAAAGAATAGGGAACCATCCTCTCACCCACACCCTGTCTTCAGGAGCTACATTCATATCATCACTTGTGTATTCCTTGAAAGCCTTTAGAAGCAAACACAGGATTAATGTAGCAGAAGCACAGCAGCATTTACAAGGCCTACCTTCCACCAAAGAGTTTATTAGTACTAAGATATTAGAGTAAATTTACTCAATAAAGAACAATTTAACTATTGCTGTGGGCATAATACTAGAAAAAAAATATATTCCATATTTTACAACCCAGTATTAAGGTAAATAAATGATGCCACAAAAATTGGATAAATCAAATTTATTTTAGGATCTGTTCTATGGTTAAAGAATATTTTTTTAAAGTTATCCATATAAAGACATGAAAAGCAGATTTTGCAGGAAACAACTGAGTGAACTACTCAACCACCATTTTTAGCTTTTAATTTAACCTCTTGGTCTCCTTTTCTGTCCTAAACCAACATCCTTGAAGATAAGAATCTACCATAATAATACTTTTTTTTTTTTTTTTTGGAAGATTGACATCTATAACTATGCTACTCTACTTAAGTTAGCAGAGGGTACTCTCTTCATAGGGACAGATCCTAAGAGGTGCCAGGCTCCATAAGTGCTCACTGAAACCTCAAAGAAAACTAACTGAGACAAAGGGCAACTTGTTCAAAGCCTACATCAAGATGTTTATAAACAAATGTGCAGCCCATGACCGCTCCTGAATTTTAATGTCCCCTCTAAAGAGTTTAAAGCCAAACTTCTAAGACTGGTACAACAGCACCTTTTTATGTTATGAAAGTAATATTAACACATATGGTATATATACCTGAGGTCTGTCTGATACATATTTTGCGCAATGGCGAATGAGTCGGATTGCTTCCATGCTTGTGTCTGGAAAAGCTGCATTGCATGCAAATTCAGACAAACATTTTACTGCATCCTGGAAAGAATCTATGGTGGCTGGAAAGTGCTTTTCAAATACAATTGCTGGAAAAAAAAACAACACGTATATAAAAATCAATACATGGGTTCTTTTAACATTTTAAAACAAAATGTCAATTGTTCTCAAAATAATTTTTAGAAGGCCAAGCTGCAAATCTAGTATAGAAAAAAGGGGAGAGAAATGGCTGAACAGATTTGCATCACTCTTTGATTCTATTAAATGCATATCTATAACAAAACCCCAAAATTCTCTGTTAACAAGAATTCATGCAAAAGGCATTGTATTTTTATAATGTGTTTTGATTTTACATCCATTTACTGATGTAGTCTTCTAAAGCAATAAAACCCCACAATTACATGAGTTGAGATATTCAGAATAGGGCACGGGGCTTGATATTTACCACTCTCTTGATTTAAACCATTTTTACTAGAGGATGAACATCATCTCCCCAGACTGGTTACAGCAGCAAGAATCAACTGTAAAAGCCCATTACTCTTCCCCCTCATATTTGTGGTCCAACTGTATTGGCTTTACAATTCACATTGGAAATGTGGATCACAGAGCTCTGGGAAATGTCTTGAAAGCACTGCCTGGGCAGCTGCAAAAGTGAGCCTTTTTGGCATTCAAAGCTTGGAGTCAAGACAACGAAAGAGACAGTCCCAAATGCCTCACTTCCTTCTTTTAAAACAGAACCCTAGACAAGAACTCAAAGAAAGAGGGGGGAAAGTGTGTGCAATATACTTGAAGAAATGCATCTGCAAAAGTTATAAACTCTCAATCAAAAATGAAAAAGTATAACTGCTTAAAAAATTCATCACTTCTCAATAGCTGATTTTTCAGTCTATGATAAATATCTACAGCCCTTCTATAAAACTTGTGTGTAGACAAATGACAATCATGTTACTTAAAATTCTCAAAGAACTACAGATTTTAAGAAAGGAGCAAAAGCAGAGAAATATGGTTATAACATGAATTTAGGTGAGTTCTACTATGCAAATAATAAAATTAGAACTACCTGAAAAGAAAAATGAGCCAGCCATTCATTTGCCTTACAGTGATGTCAGTAAATTATACATTGATACTTACTGACAATGTGCCCTGTAGTTTGAAATGCAAGTTCCACTATACTTTCATCCTGATCTGATGCAGCCAAATGAAACACTGAAAATATGTTCTTCCAGCCTGAGCGAATGTTGGCAGCTTGAGAGTTTACCATCTGTGCTATACACCGTACAACCATGTCTCGAATGGTAGGAGACCTAAATTATACACAAAATATTAATAAATACTAACTGAAGCTACTGTATTGATTAAGAATTTTTTTTTAAGCAACAAATTTCATTTTATAGAAACAATTCACACAAAATAATTGATCCCAAAAGCTGGTGCCTATGATCCCAAGTGATTCAGTTAGTTGCACATTCTTACCTGTTTCTCTTCATTATGTGTTCAAAAGGCCTTAAGAAATCCTTCTGGAATCGGAAATTAGCAAGTTCTCCTTTTTCCAAGAACTTCATTGATAACTGTCTTAGGGAGTCTACTGCAAAAATAGCTACATCTTCATTGGGATTGCAGCCAACCTGGCATTGTAGAAGCAGAAACTCATAATTATCTACGTTGGCACTAAAAATCAATTTTCAGAAATAAGTCTGAGTTGTCTTTACATTTGAAGATGGAAACGGAAGAGCAGAGATCACCAATTTAGAAGTGAAACTTAAGAGACAAAAGTTAAAAATACAGTGTTAATTTAATCAATGCCACCAGCAGCATGGCTCAGTACTTCACCAAATAAGTTTCTCACTTCCTAACCTATCCAGCTAGTATTTTGAACAACAGAACCCAACTTTTAGAGCTCTCTAAAGATAAAGAAATGCTTCATTAGAGCTAGTCAAAAGTCACCAGTCAAAATGATATGAAGAAAAAACCAGAAGACATATAAGACATTTAATTTAGAACAAAGATTAACTCAATGTTGCAAACAGCGAAAGTTGAGTTAGGAAACACAAAACACTTTTTACAACACCCAGTGACAGGATATTACGACCTACAGCAGCCATTTTTATATCACGATTAAGGAATTGGCTAACTTGTACCCCTGCCTTTGAATTTGGTATAGAATAGTGAACAGAGATTAACCAGTCAGAGATTAACCAGTCAGTTCAAACAGAACTAAGTAGATGGCTGTAGCCCTTCTACTGTAGTTCTTTTTTTCATCTTTAGTACTTTTCCTATTTCTACCTATACAAAAAGACTGAATTAGCAACTGAATCTAGGTAAAAAAAAAATTCAGATTTAGTTTTGAAAGGGTTTTAAAGAGATAAGAATAACCCTTTTCTTATTGTATGAGCAATTCAAATGGCGTAATGATTAGCAAACATACCTTATTAAAATGATCTCCAATAACTTCCCAGATTCTAGACCACTGCAGTCTTATCCGACCCATGTTATAGTAAGAAATCTCTACTATCTTCTGCAGACTAAACATTCGAGGATGGGTAGCAGACAGCAGTTCATCCATAGACACAGCACAAAGCCAACGGACAAAATCCACTGTTAAATGACCACAGAATTCATTTAAGATTCTTTCCAAACTTTATCAGAAAGTTACATTATAGATTAGGATAAAAAGTGATAAAACTTACCAATAGCATTTCCATCCAGCCTTGTAGATCCTGTAAATATTCTGCAAAATTCACAATTTATAAGAATCTATTTATTTATTTAATTTATTAAAAGTGGCTTCTACTACAAATAAAATGTTATACCACAGGTACTTTGCTACTGTTTTACTGTTCAAAATGGATTTCTGGCTACGACAAAATCTAACTGGCTCAAATATAGCACTTCAGACTTGACACATACATTTTCAAAATTTGAAGCACTACCAAAACATAAGTCATGATTTACTTAGCTCCGTAAGATTTTAGGACTGCTGTCCCTCAGAGAGCTTCATGAGGAGGTAAAGTATATCATGAACAACAGAATTTTAAATATATAAATGAGAAGGCACTTTTCAATATGCCAAAAAGATGTTGGTTCATTTTCAACATTTACAAATGATTCCATATGATGTAATTTTGACCAAAGTATCTGGTCATAGTATACTCAACTGATATCAGTGTTGTGTATTATGCCTAAATCCTAAGGATTCCTGCATTCCTTCAAAGGAATACCACTTTGAAATATATCTATTAATTTTGACACCATTTAGATGCTGGTGGCCTCAGATTTTTTGCTACAAAAAAGGGAGAAGTAAGTATTCACTCTTAAATTTATGTTGAGGATCAAGATGGACAACAACAGCTTCTTTTACACCCCTCAGTTCTCCCGCTGCAATTAATACTAAATATTTGTAAGCAGCTTCTGGGGCTCCTTCTGTACCTTCCTTCTACCTTCTCTTACAATAAGCAACTCCTGGTGTACAACAACACACAAAAACAAAATAAAATAAAAACCAGCGCCTTGTGACACAGCAATATGTTGGTACAGATATGGCATTTTTATAGTGTCCAGAAAAAAAAAATCAAATAACCTATTTATTTTTTCTATTACTAACTGAATTCACTGTATTCCTATCCTGTGAAGCGTTCATGAGATATCCAACTGGAAGGGAATTAAATACTGTACCTGTCTACAGCAACAACAACACTTTGGGAACTAGTTTCGCCAATGGATTCTTGAATACTTGCTATCTGCTTCCAGTCCACATTTCCTCCAACTATGGGGAACAATAAGAAAAAAAGGGAGGGGAGAGGAGGACAGATTGGAAAGTATTTATATCAGTATCAAAAGAATTGAATATATTTTTACTTTTGAAGAAGGCAAGCAGACCAATTTTTTTCCTCAACTCAATGAGTAGCCCTTTGTGTTATGACTCCTCCAACTTAGTTCAAGGAAATTCTTTCTCCTGGTACCACATCTGTCAAAACCAAACTCGAAGAAAATACTTCCAAAGAGAAAAAAACATGAAGAATCCTATGGGGTTTTTAAGTCATCTTTCTGGTTTTTGCATCTTTAAAAGTATTCTCTGGAAGTTCTGATGATCAAACGGGATAATTAATAATAGTGTCCGTTGCCTGAAGAGTTAACGTGCATATTCTACCAGAAGCTCGTGAAAAGAATGATTAGGATCGGTGAAGAGCTATTCCATCTGAATGATGAAAAAATAATCCTTGAAAGCAATGTCCCTATCAAGTACACCGTATCTACCCACTATAAAATACAGAGAAAAATAACTACAAATAAATGAAAACATGTATTTTGAGGGCTGAAAATTGTGGCCAAGAATTTTTTAAACTAAGGATATTAAATCCACATTTAGATAAGTTTCTGAAAATCCTGGTCAAAACTAATAAAACCTAGAAACACTGTGTTAATATTGTCATGGTGTCCTTAATAAGACACCATTATTCTTAGGAACTCCGACAGACACAGTGTCTAATTGTTCTAAGATATTCTATTAGAAGAAGAGGTAAGATAGAATCAGAGTTCAAGGCCAGAAGGGATCACCAGATCACAGAACCTGACTACAACCACCACCATATATTATATATATCTAAAATCACTCTCTCTCTCTCTCTCAAAAAAAACTGAACAGTATCCTGTAAGCAACATTTCTCCAATTTGGGAATTCATTCTGCACTCATCCACAGAGAAGGAAGACTGAGTCTCTACAATATTTTCTTTTTGAGTTCTCCTGCATTGGATCAAGAGGACCTTGGACTCCCAACTTTTCTCCAAAGATATGACAAAAGTATTTTCAGTTTCTGTTTACTTTTAAAAGATTTAGCTTTAGGAAAAGAAGATTACTTACTCCACTGGGGAGTCTGGGAGAGTAGACTTCCCTGAGGATTTGGTTTCGAGTTGACTACCTACAGAGAAGAAGGGTTGAGCTCTGGAGGACTTTGATTACCAATGCAAAGTCCAAACTTCACTGGCGATGGCTTGCCAGTTCTGTCCTAAGCCCCATCTCCTGGCAAAACAAGCTTTAAGCCCCATTTCCTGGCAAAACAAGGGTCTGTGGGCTGTTGAAAGAATGCCATAATTCTCACTCTGGAGACTGGTGAAAGCCACTTTACAAACAGAGCACTTACTGAATATGAAATTGTGCTTTTTATACTGTTCTGTAATGTTACTGACAACTGATGAAATTTTAGGAGGAAGAACTCCCAAAACTGGCTTCCAAGGCAAAAAATATATAATTTGTTTTCTGATAGTACCAAGCAATTAATCACCAAATAATTTTGGACAGTAAACTGAAAATAAAGAATAAAAACACAAACTGTAAGAAAGCCTGATTTGCTGAATATGGTTCTGCTGAATAAGGCAGAATTTTCATTGGGGACCCAAGGGGTAGGACTTAAATGTGGAGTTCACAGCCTAAATGCTTGAACCATCTCGGATTTCTCTGTATAGAGGGAGGAAGTCCAACAATGGGAGACAATGTTCAAAACTTTTCAATGTGGCTGTCTAAAGTTAGACATCTAAACCTATATTTAGGTAGCTAGCTAAATAAATGGACCGATTTTCAGAACCAATGAACACTGCTCTGTCCCTCTGATTTCAGTAGAAGCTGTTTGGGCTCAACACCTCAAAATCAAAACACAGGTGCAGATATCTAACGCTAGGCAATCATTTGAAAGTTTTTGTCACTATACAGTGCTGTTTCACCAGGATGCAAATTCTCTCACTCTTCTCAATTAGAGTGTTTTTCCTTGGGGAAAAAATACCTATATAGATGGGCATACATACTATCATAGGCTATGTCTACACTTGTTAATTTAGAAAAACAACAGAGTCCTGTGGCACTTTTAAAAAGAGTAGCAGATTTATTTATTGCATGAGGTTTCGTAGGAGAAAATCCCACTTCGTCAGATGCTTTGAAGATGGGAAACTTACAGAATGGGAGGAAATTAAATGTAAGGGAGTGTATGACATAGGATCAGGTCAGGCTGTAACAGCAAATCAAAATAGGTGTTAGGATTCAAACACTGGGGAACAGCACATAGAGGAAGGTGAGGTCAAATCATCTGTTGTAATGTTGTCTGACGAAGTGGGATTTTCTCCCACGAAAGCTCATGCGATAAATAAATCTGTTAGTCTTTAAAAGTGCCACAGGACTCTGTTGTTTTTCTACAATAGACTAACACGGCTACCCCTTTGGAACTTGTTAATTTAAGTCGACTTAGCTAAGTCGACTTAACAAAGTCAACTTTAAGTCGACTTTGTTAAATCAACTTAGCATATCTACACTAAAAAATTAAGTCGACTTAAAGGGGACCCTGCCAAATCGACTTAAAGCATCCACACTGGATGCCTAAGTCGACCTGTTGGGGCTAGGTGGACCTGGGACTGGTCCATGGTGGCAGGGGGGCACCCCTGGCCAAGTGCCAGGGGGCTCAGCATTTGCCCCATTGTACCTGGGTACAATGGGGGCTGAGCAGGACAGGGACACTGGCAGGGCATAGGAGCAGGGTGGGCAGGACTCTGTCCTGCCCTGTGGGGGGGCACGCCAGGCTCTGCCTGTGCCAGCAACCCTGGCAGGGAGGGCAGTGTGTGAAAGCCCTGAAGCCCTTTAAGTCGATTTAGGGCTAATCCGCATCTACACTGTCTTAAGTCGACATAATAAAGTCGACTTAAGCGCTAGTTTGACTTAAAACGAGGTGTTATTAATTCGAACTAACTTTTCCATAATTTTACTTAAGGAGCAGCTTGAGTCGAATTAAGGAAAATGTAGTGCAGACACAGATTAAATTAAGTCGATTTAAGGAAGCTTAAGTCAATTTCATGTGTAAGTGCAGACGCACCCATAATGTCTTCATTACAGCACACATATATTTCACAAGAGGAATATTGTTGGAAAGCAGTAATGCCAGAAGAGACCTTGAGTGATGGATTGCAAGAAGCAAATTAAAATGCAAGTCTGCAGTGTAAGAGAATGAAACCAAAATAAAGGTAAATTGATTTGGGGCTCTGTGCATCAAGAAGGCAGTGAAGCTGTAAACTTTCTTTTACAGGGACAAGAATACTATGTACTGTGCATCTCAAAAACAACAAGACGCTCAGCCGTGTGTGATGAGTTGATGGAGGCAATGCAGGCAGGTCAAAAAGGGAGCCAGGGAAAAGGATTGAAGGAGTCTGGCTTGATATTGGGCTACGGAATGAACTGGGGTTACAGTGCTCTTATCTCTGACTGGGGAGAAACACCAGAAAGCTAGTAACAGAATAATAACTGCTCCAGGAAAAGTGTTTTATGACACAGAAAGCTTTAGCCAATGCTCACGCTTTCAAAAGACAGCTTGCAAACCTGTTCTCATGAAGCAGAGAGTCTGGCATCATATTAAAATCAGATTTAGAAAAATTGAACCTTTCTGTTTAACAATGAGTGAGAAGAGAACTGGGCAGTGTAGTTGGTGCCCGAATTGTTTCCACAACCTTCACCTGTTTCCACAGTTTGGATTACTTCCCAGTTCAAACAGATTTCTTGAACTGCAACCTTAATTTTAAATTTAGATTTTTTTGGGACGTTTGGCTTCTTTTTGGTTTTGGAATATGCATACATTCAAGTTAGTTTTATTTTCAATTACTATAAAAATGTTCTAACATGTTGGTTTTAATATTTTATTTAATTCTAACAATAAAGATAGCATATCTTTTAAAGAATTACAGGCTTTGTCTAATTAATCAGAAATATAATATGCACTTTTTATTATAATGGAATGAAGTTTTCCTTAAATCTTTAACTTTTCTATAACAAAGTACCCAGTTAAAGAGGAAGCAGATTAAGCTAAATACTTTAAATCAAGTTTTTTTAATCTAATAATTTAATCATTGTAATTTAAGACAATTCACCTTATGTATTTTTCACAAAAGTCCACACAAGGGCAACATCCAATCTATATTCATAGATCTAAATCCCAGTTTTGTTTGTACATAAGCTTGGCAAAATACACATAACATCTGGTACACAGAATAAGCAATACTGCTAAATCTAGCAACACAATACCTTTACTATGCAAAGCCTTTGTGATGATGCACATTTTAATTTCCTCTCAGAATTTGCTGTTGTATCAATAGATATTGCACTCAAACCATTTTATGGTATTTTCCATTCTGCATCCCCCACCCACAAGGTGGCGTTCAATCAATAAAAGTATTCTTTAAGAACATTTAATTTGTGAATAAATGTCTCAGTCATACTCCTGTATTTGTATTAGCAACAGCAGAACACATACCATTAGTTAAGTATCAAAAGGACTTTTTTTTATAATTATGCCTCACTTCAATAAAAAACCTTCACTGGCAACTACAAGATGAGAACAAACTTTATTCCAATATATTACGTCCATACAAAGATGGATAACTGAAATATTTAGAACGTTGAAATTACTCACCTAATCCCAGGCCCACAAATTCATCGGGTGCCTGATCCTTTGTTCCAGTGAAAGAACCTTCCCTGCCTCTCACTGTCCCAGAGATGTAACGTGGTTTTACTCCGGTTCCTATTAACTGTGCCAGCTCAAGCTGACTAATACATTTCAGAATCTAAATTAACACAAAACACAGAAATCACTTAACAGCGAGAAGTTGATTTTAAAAATATTGAAATATCCCAGGCCACTTTTTAAAAAAAAAACTCTTTATAAAAAGGGCAGAGCTCAGTGTTTTCAAAACTAAAATTCTCATTTACACACACAATCTACGTACACAGAAGATGGCAAAAAATGAGTAATTTTTTAAAAATACAGTTACTATCAGTTCATTTTATGAAAAAAATCTAGCTTGGACCCAATTCTGCAACCTCATTCATTTGAGGACTATAGAATTGCATCCAAAATATGCAAGTCTGTGCAGACACAAAAGAAAATTATAAACATTATGTGAACGTCTACATATATAAATATACACTCTATAGGCATTATACACAGTATATATGTACACATAGCACATATGTACTCGAAACACACGGGAAACAAAATCAATGTTATTTTCATACACAAACTTTTGTTATTAAGAATAAAAATAAACTGCTCTTGTACCTCATGCCAGGAACTTCCTAAATAGTTTCCATCTGTATGAGCTACTGTGATGAGTGTTTTTATTGTGTCAATGTTCTTCTGTTTCATTTCAGTAATACCAGAACTCACTGTAAGCAAGGTGAATCTTGCTAGTGCTTGGACATAAGCATCTCTTTCAAGCTACAGACGGAGACAAAAATATATTGTTTCTATTAGGTCACACAAGTTGTCAATGTCCAAATATCTTTTGGGTCCTTTATGTATTATGGAGGCATTCTGAGATGCATTTTTCTTTTGACGTATTTCCTATAATAATACTATGCCCACATAGGAATGAACCAAATGCTTTAATAGATGTCAACAGTGTATTAGGAATACAATATATGACGACAGTTCTGGATGCCCACTTTTCAGGTAACTACATGCACCACCCATCTTTGCAGTAACGGATAGTTTTCAAAGGGGTAGCCATGTTAAGCTTAGTTTTGATTAACTGTTTTGTTTCCATGGCCCATATCGACATAGATTTCAGGCTCAATTAGTTGGTTACATGACCTCAATAGCAACTACATTAAAAAGTGGAGAGACATAGTCATGAAATTAAATACTGATTGCTGCTAAGTCATCTACAAAACATCTTAGGTAAGTAACAGTGAAACTTAGACCGTGGCGTTTTCAATACGGACCCATATGTAACAGAAGAAAATAGAGTAGATTTCAGACAACTGAATTTTAGAAGCATCCTATTAATGAAAGACACCTCTACCCCCAGCAAGCTACAGGATAAGGCTTGCCTGCGGTTTTTAGTAATTTCTTTTGAGACCACAGAGTATTTTCTATATTTCAATTTCAATCCCACTGCCCTCACACTGCAGCCAGAGGGAAGGAATTCAGCAAAGATCTCCTGCAGCAGGGAAACCGTGCATTCCACCTAGGCAGCGGCTACCTTCTGCAGCCAGGGGGATGGGAATTCAGTGCTCCCCTCCAACTCCAGCAGGGACCCCAGTGCCTAGGGACCCAGGCAGAGCGCTTTCCTCTGTGCTGGAGTCAGGGGAGGGCAGCACTGATCTCCCAATCCTCTGGCTGCAGCAGGGGAACTGTGAGCTCTGCCTGTGTGTACTTAGGCAGTTGCTGTCTTCTGCAGCCAAGGCGATGGGAGATCAGTGCTCCCTTTCCTCTGGCTCCAGCAGTGACTGTAGTGCTTTGCTGTGCTCCCTCTACAGCCAGGGGGAGGGGAACACTGATCTCCCATGGCTTTGGCTGCAGTATAAGAGCCTGCGCGAGCAAGGAGCAACCTGCTTCATCTGGCTCCCTTTTGCAGCCAGCAGGCGGCCACTCTGAAAGATGCCATGAGCCACTTTTGGCCCATGGGCCACAGGTTGGAAATCACTGGTATAACTGATTTATGTGGACAGGTTTAGAGAGCAAAGACCAGAAATGACATTCTTTGGAAAAGGAACCTTATTTCAACCCCACGTCCCATGAGCGCCTATTGCAAGTAGTAATGATGAGGGCAACAAGGGGATTATTTGTGTTACAACTTCAGGAAAGAGGGTGTCTTATAAATCTGATTTGGGTAATACCATGCATTTCCCTTTATTGTATATAATGTGGAGTTGGCCTGCAGAATTCCAGGCCCGTGAAGTCAGGAAATAGATATTAATTACAAAATGCAACAAGCTGTTTGCAGGTTTTTAGATAAAGGTTAAGAGACCAGAAGAGCTTGAACACTAAAAGGTACAACCAGAACTGATACCCTTTTTGTTTGGTGTAGACTCTTTCCTATGTGAAAATCCTCGGATAAGAAGTCAGCAACGGCCAACTAGTAGCACATAGAAATTCGGTGTGGGCTACAAGGTTTACAAAAAGTCCAGTGCATGTGAAGTTTAAGGATTTTCATGTAGAAAATACTAGCATTAATATCAGAACTTTATCGAGCTAGATATATGATAAATCTGTAGGACTACATAGTTCAAGTTCAAGTATTCAGTACTGGCAGAATGAGTACATTTCAATCAGAGGAACACTCTCCTATGATACCACCAAGAGAAGAGGGATCGCTGAACAAAGAGTCAGATGAACAGAAAAGTAGTTACAGAGGAAATTAAGACATTTTCTTCTGATAGCAGGAGAGAGGAAAAGATGGTTTCTTTTCTCCCATAGAATGGGACAGAAAAAGAGTGATGGACTCTTCTTCCTAACCACCATTATTGTAGAAGGGGAGAAAAATCCCAGTTATTTGTTCAGTATAGTATAGTAAAACATTCTTAGTACCATTGGGTTAAAATGATATCCAATTATACAAGTCTCAGAATAGCTACTGTCTCGCTCTAAAATTGAGCATAACGTTCCAACCAAGGTTCACTGAACTACTAACTTTTCAACTACATAGTATGTTTGAAGAAAATTCTTTTTAAGAAACACAACCTTTCATGGCAAGTTTTAAGATGAGAATAAAGAAGAATTTTGTCTGTTCATTAGGAAACTCTTCTTTGCAGTCCAGCATATATATGGCAGCATGTAAAGTTTCACAAACAACAGATGAAACAATTTAGAATTTCAAAACAACTCAATGCACTCAATAAAAATCAGGTACAGTAATAACTTCAGAACAATGCAGCCACACGGTATTGCAGCACTTCCATCTTCGGGTAATAATTTAAAGAACTGAGTGAATGTACCACCATTCCATCAGCACACCTAAATCAAAATAGTCTCATATAATCTTAATGCTTCACATTACCAGAATGCTGAAAATGCAGGCAATCCTGATTGCACATCGTATGCCTTCCAAGCAAAGAGAGGCAACTTCTGTATCATCACAGTCTTGTAGACCCACACTGAATGCAGCTAAGAATGGTGTCCATGCCAACTGTAACATAGTAAAAACCACATATCTTAGAGTAATTGTTAATATTCAAAACTGTTAAATGTTAATCTCAGTAAGAGAAAACTTTATTCCAATAGAAAAAGAGGTATCTTGCTGGAAAATAATAATAAAAAATGTTTATTCTACAACTTGTGGGCTTTTCTACTAAAAAGAAATGCGAAGCAGAAATAAGGAAAAGGAATAATGGTACAGTTATAAAGCAAAGAGAAGTTGACTATTTGACCAATTGCAGTGCAATACAGATGCACACTT
Organism: Pelusios castaneus; assembly: GCA_007922175.1. Lineage (NCBI taxonomy): Eukaryota > Metazoa > Chordata > Testudines > Pelomedusidae > Pelusios > Pelusios castaneus. The sequence continues at coordinate 879,551 of ML685897.1, forward strand.
TCTAGTGGCAATGCAGTCTTGTCCAGAGGATTTTTTTTAATTGTAAAAGTTTGTCATCTTACATTTCTGTGGGCAGCAGCACTATACGTCGTTAAAAGTGTTACAGTTGGATCCATATTATGGTAAAGTTCTAGAATTTCTTTACAATGCTCATTTAGGATGACAATCTCCTATTGTAAGGATTTACGTGGTGCACAGGCCTTGAGGTGGCACAGAGTGAATTTCACCTGTACTTTATTTTTATCACCATAAATAATATCACTAGCTTATAAGTTGCACTACGTTATTAACAGGAAAAGGTGTGTATTCAGATTTGAAGTTTACAGAGCCTAGATATGATGCAAGTGAGGATGGCGTGAGCAAATATTTATTCTTTACCACAATGTAATCACTACTTTGAAAGGGTAACAATGACTCTGATCTGTGGCTCTAAATACAAGTTGCATTACTGGTTCTTGTGTTAGTCAATGACTCGGAATGCTAAAAGAATGAGTGTCTTGGAACTGAGTCATTAGAAACTTGAAGAGGAAGAGATGCGTTCACTGGAAGTTCACACTACAGCTATCAGTTTTTCTCCCTTTAAAACGAGATGGATTTTTCAGATCTATTTCCCTGCAAAGTAAAGGTCTTGCTAATTTATATGAAAAGGAGTTGGTATCTTAAATGAAGAAATTGAACCAAAAAAAAAAAAAAAAAAAAAAAAAAAGGGAAGTTTGTTATTTTATATGTGCAATGTGACTACTGTCACATCCTCAACTTAGATGGATCAATTTCAGTTTTTTAAAAACCTTAAGATATTCACATATCCAAAAATAATGGCTGTCACAGTTCAAGGCAACTGCATCTGTATTCCTTTCCCATTCTGTGGTCTACTCAGTGCACCCACTCATGGCTCCTCAGTCATCATCTCTGGAACAAAGACCCATGTCTCCTTCCTGACTGTGGTTTACCCAAGTTGTACTGTTCCCTGTCTATATTGTGTTATTCCCAGTAAGCCCAATTCCCTAAACAGACCAGAGCCTGTGCTTCACTTTTGCCTCAAAAGGAGATAAACAGAGTAACTGTCCACAATTATAAGTTACCACAGATCTTTCTATGCAAGCCTATTTCTATACAAAAGACATTACAGAGACAGAAACAATCTATTAAAAACAATAAAGGAACCCTAGGGTCATCCTGAAATCCAGAGGTCACCTCAACTCCAATTTTGGGCACTTGCAGGTGTCAGTCTTTCTAATCCTTCCCCAAGAATTGCCCCCCACAACAGGGATAGAAGATACTGCCCATTTGTGGGATCACAAAAAAAGGCCCTGAGCAGTTCAAACTCAGGCTGTTTATCCAAAAGTTTTCTTTGTCTGTTATCTTGGAAGAATCCAGTTTGAACCCTTTATGCAAGTTTATTCAAATGATGGTACTTCTCTGGGTGTGTTAAAATCTCACTGAAATTTAGCTGCTCTTATTCCCAAAGAGTTGTGAAACCACCTTTCTCTGTTTATCTCCCCACTGCCGGCAGCCTGGCAGGAAAGAAATGTGCTGACAGCTCCCCACTGCTAGAACTGTTCCTCACCGCACTGTTTTGTCAAAAGAAATTTCCTTTGGCCCACTGATAAACTAACCCTCCCTCAGGATGAGGAGGTATTCTAAACCACAGAGCTCGGATGTGTAACTGTTACTGACCATCTTGCATTGTCATTTCCCGCACTGCAAATTCTCTAGCTCCCGCCTTCCAGAGCAAATATTATTTACATTTTCTCAACCATTCCTCACCCTGCACATACTCCTCAGTTCCTCCTCTATCGCTGTTCTTTGTTTGAGGATTTTTTTGAGCAATTCCTTTTAAAATTAAACACAATAAAAATACACTCCTTTTCTTTGGCTTTAGCTTTAACAGATCAAGGGTTTCAGTTCCTCCTTTGAAAATAGGCCTTATTGGGGGTCCTTAAAAGAGATGAAACCTTTAGGGAGAAAACTGTCTGCAGAGGTTGTCTGATAACTGTTGGCTGGGAAACAGGTGCACTGGAAAAAGCACACGTCATCGATCATGGTTACCGCTCTCAGAGTTTCCAGGGACCACAGGGCTCACAATAAGACCACTGGGCCTTTGTTATCCCTATCCGGAAAGATGTCCTAACTAAACCAGGCCACTGGCTTTGGCTAAATCCTGAATACCACCTAGTATGTGAGACTTTGGTTCCTGCTGTCACCCTTCTTCCTTGATGCATCCTTTTCCTTCTCTTTCATACTCCTCTTCTTTTGCCTTGCGTCTAATAAGAGTCCGATTTAGCCAGCCAAGACTGTATATTTTGCAATACTCCTATAAGACCACAAAAAACAGCTAAAAGCAATGCCTGAAACACCTAATGCTAGGAACAAGTTTGTTAGGCCTTGGAATGGCTACTAAGATTGTGTGCCATGCCTGTGTTTTTTCAGCAGTAAAGCTGCAAATAAAAATCAGCACGAAAGACTGAAATTGCATTTTTTATCTTTGCTGTTCTTTTCTTTCTCCTGTTGTGTCTATGTCTTGATTTGTCTTCTAGGAAAGGGGTTAAATTTTAGGAACAGCAACAACAACTCCACACCATTTGAACTTTTCTTTTCCCCAGAAAGGACAGTTATTGCCATATTTAAAATAATCTAAGAGACTATCAACAGGGTTTTTCTTTTTCCCTCCTAATATCTCTCTCCAGCTAAAGAAAAGGAGACAAGGGATGCTGTTAAAATGAAAGTACATTTCTAATATTTTAACTGCCTTTCCTTAAGTTTTGTATCTTTATTAAAAGGTTGAAAGGCTATGTAATGGTGAGCGCTATGATACTAAGCAAGCCTACAGCTCTGTATTCAGAACCTTGAACCTTGTTTAAAGTTATTATTGTTGTACAGTGACAGAGTCATGTTAATGCCTTTGACTATGGGCCCATTTATTCCATCAAGATGAATATAACAGAATACACAAGAATAGAAAAGGAGGAAGGGACAGACTGAAAGGGGAAAAGAGGAGGACAGGAGGAAGCTTTTAAAAGAGATATTGAACAGTTACTTATATAAATGAAATCTAATCCCTCTTAAGCAGCATGATGTCTTTCAGTAAAACAACTAAATGGTGCTTCTTGTTGGTTTGGGCTCTATTTCTAAAACTGTGGTGCTCAGTCCTAGATAAAGTTATAAACTCATGTAGGCAGCACCCCCTCAAGTTATTTAAATACTTATATCCTTACAGGATACATTAAGTAATGTGAATTTAAAAAAAACCAAAAAACCCAATTCTCTCTGTTTTTATTTCTCACTCTGAAAGAATTTTAAGTCTAACAGATTTAGATTATGCTTCTGGAAGACTGAACATTACCACTGAAATAATATGGAATCCGATAGTATTTCTAACAATGCCTTGTAATCATAGTGTTCCAAACTAACATTGTATACCAATCTAGAATTTCAATACAAAACATGAGAATCTCACCTTGAACATGGGTCTCACATGCTCCAAATGGGTTGCACTAGTAAAAGGTGCCTGAACATGGCTCACTGCTTCCATGAGGGCTTTTGCTGTTTTAGCCATCTGTTCCATTTCCAAATTATATAAAAGTCTTCTCTGTTTTTCACTAGCAACATCTATAAACACATTTTTCCTTTTACATTTGTGTTTTAGACAAGACTCTCACAGAAAGTAAGTAAATAAAAATACAGTAATTGTGTTACATTAATCATTTAAATGCTGTATCTGATACAGTTAGAAACGAATGACATCTGAAAGTTAATGCAAATTTATCTTGTTTGTTTGCAACATAATATAAAATCAAATTACATTCATACACTAAAACCAAAAGTATGTAAGTAGTGGCATGTTTGTTTGTTTTAAGTGACAGTTTACTTTAATTTTAATCTATACCATAAAATCAAAGAATGCTTGTGAATTAATTGAAAAAAAACTACTTTGAAGAAATGCCAAGCAAGGTATATAGACTGGAATAATTTAACAAAGTGGACAGAGAATCTATATCAAACTACCACTACAAGAGGGAAAGGTTAAGTGCAGAAAGATCAATACTTATTCCCTTCTCAAATGTATATGGCAAAGTGCTTTAACACCTTTTCATGCAGGTAATGGAACTACCTGAAAGTAAGGGACAACCCAGATAAAACACTATAAAAAGAAATAAAACACTTAAATTTTCAGAGAACATTTAATTCAACAGATTTTATTGGACTTTTATAAAAGGTAAAATAAGGTGCTAGACAGAAATAAGTTAAAGAGCAAGAAAAGTGGCAGCTACAGATTGAGACTTTTGAAGTTGGAAAGTGACTATGAACAGTAGTTTTAGAACCTCTGTTCATTTACTATTTATACAGAAAAAAACTGGGTAAGTTTATAAAAACAGGATCTTCATATTTGTAGAGAATATGAAAACTGAGCGCACATATAATGAGGAACCATCAGATTCAAGAATATTTGAAGCATTAAAATGATTGTCCAGAAGACAAACAGTTAAAGATTTTAAAAAAACTATTAAAGTAAGGAACCACTCTAGGGAGCAATCATAAAATATAATGAAAACAAGATTGAGATATTATTGTGCAGAAAACACCATTACTGCATTAAAAAACAGTAAACAAGATATTTCTATAGGTGATGGGCATGTTACAAAACAAAAAGGTGATACTGTTACTTCTTAACAAAGATCTCATGCGGAATACTGTATACATCACTGTACAACAGCAACAAATACGTTGCCATGAAGGTTCAGTGTACAGCAACAAAGATGATACCTGGGCTAAGCAATATAAATTCTGAGGCAAGAAAGTCAGAATAAACCCAGTTTAATTTAACAGGTAAGACTTCAAGGTAGCATAAACTTTCAAAATTGAAAGGACTGATGAAAAATATATAGTCATTCAATTACCAGACAAGATGACATAACTGAAGCCAAAAAGATGACTTGAAGAGCTTTGTATAGCTCAAAAGCTTGTGTCTCTCACCAACAGAAGTTGGTCCAATAAAAGCTATTACCTCAATTGCCCTGTCTTGCCAAAAAGAAAGGAACTGAGGGGTGTGGGTAGAGCAGGAAAGTGAGAAAAAGATTAAATTTAAAGAGGGCAGGAATTTTTGTGGCCAGAGGCTCACTAGTTCTTAAATATTAAGTTCACAGAAAGAATGATTTAGTATTATACGTAAGAACATGTAAAATCACCTTTTAAACAGTGACCCTATGAGAGTTATGAAAAAGGAAAAAACAACCAATTTAATCCCATTGCAGATTTTCTAGTGTATCCTTTCCTCTGTCTTTCTCTTAGTATGTACATTCTTCAGGGTAGGTACTCACGTATAGCATGGCACTCAGATTAGTACTGGTACTGAACAAAAACGATAATTATTCATAGCAACATTAAACAAGAGCTGTTAGCTTAGTACACCACATTCCTAACACCAGGAGAACACATTATGAAATAAAAGAACCACCATTTATTCTGTAAAGACTGATACACTGCTGTTACTTACTTTGTTTACTGGATTTTGTGGGTATTGCTAGTTCTTTTGTTTCTTTCATAGATATCTTCTTCCCCGCTATTTCATTATAGATAGCTGACAGATACTCCTCAGGAAGGTCCTTACTGTCATTGATACCTCTATTCATCTTAATATACTGCTCCTTGGTCATTTTGTTCTTTACCTGAAAACCAAAAAAGAAGCAGATAGTGTGAATGACAGAGGCAAAGAGACAGATTTTTAAATGGATTTAGACACCTAAACCGATAGGTAGATGCCTAAACCCACCATATAGCCACTACTGACATTTTCAAAGCCATATCTCAGGTGTCTCCCAACCCCTCAAAGTTGCTAAGTTTCTGCTAGTCAGCATTTCAAAATGGCCTACGTGCTGCTGCCGCCCCATCGGTAATGCTAGGCAGTAGGATGGTTAGTGCAAGCCGAAGTCTTGGAGGCCCAAAGCAGAAAAATTTAAATTAACCAGGGGAACACTTATCTTGCCAGAAGGGCCTGATCCTGGAGATGTACGTTGAGCATGTCTAGGACCTGATACCTGTCAGACCCCACAGCAAGAGAGCCAGATGCAAGCCTCTCTAACAGGTGGTGGGGCAGCACAGTACACATGCAAAAGACAGCCAGGGACATAGGAAAACGTAGGATGAGTAACAGCAGGACAGAGAGAGACTTTCGCCTGCTTGGGAGCATCCTAAGCAGCCGAGTTGACATAGGTGCCTAATTCCAGAAGAGGGCTCCCCTCCTGTGGATCCCGAGCAGATGGAGACACTTATCTCTGGACCATCAGGCAGGTACGCCAGGTCAGCCACAGCGGATACGTCTACACTGCAATTAAACAGCGATGGTTGGCCTGTGCCAGATGACCCTGGCTCACAATTCTCAGGCTAAAGCACTGTTTACTGCAGTACAGATGTCGGAGCTGGGGCTGGGGCTCAGGCTCTGGGACCTTCCCATCTTACAAGGCCCTGGAGCCTCGGCTCTAGCCTGGGCCCAAATATCTATGCTGTAGTTAAACAGGCCTGCAGACTGAGTCAGCTGGCACGAGTCAGCTGTGGGTGTATAACTGCAGCATATGTGGACCCACTGCCTTAAAGAAATTCAATCTGTTTTCCTTTGTGGACCCCTAAAAGATTTCCATGGAGGTGCAGACCCCTTTGGAAAACTTAGGCATAATCTGTGGACCCCTGCGGTCCGTGGACTACAGGTGGAAAACCACTGCTTTAGGCATTTTAGATTGCTTTCCTTTCCCCACATTTCACTCCTGGATAACTTAGGATAACACTGCACTGCTCACTGGCTTCTGAAAATCCTTTTCTTAAGCACTAAAATCTCCCCATGCACTTTATAGGGAGCTTAGATAACACAGAGCCACCTAACTTGAAGCTGAAAATTTCACTACATAGTGGACTGCCCAAAGACCAGGCATTGTGAGCAATTCCCTTTGAAAATCTGGCCCAAAGTTCATAGAAATCATGCTAGGATCCATGAGCTCTATCCATCTTTCCAACAAACTGATCACTTTTTCCATTTGTCGGTGAACTTCAAGAAAGTTTGTCCATTCAAGAAAGCAATTCTCAAAACTGGTACACAGACAAGCACAGACTCTTCCTTATTCATGCTCTGTTAAACGTACTATAATCCTGTTTTATCTTGAAACACCCCTGTGATAACAATTCAACTTTTACTCATGTCTTAGATATATATCAAGTGCTGGAACTAGAGAAAATTTACAGAAGAGTCCCCCAGTTCACATGAACCAATGTTACTCCCAATAGAAGCCTTGAAGCAGCTAGGACTCCCACAGCTGGATCTGTTTTATTACTGTTTAGTTAAGTCTGTTTAAGGTGAGTGTAATTGAAATTATGGTAAAATAGGTCCAGCAGCAGGAGTCTATACTATGATGCAAAACAGGGGTTAATCGTTATTTCAGGTGAACCAAAGGACTTTTTGAAAAAACAAAAAGGAAAACAAAAAAGATTTCCCAAGTGTGGACAAGACTCCTCTCTCAGTTGTACCAAGTGTTAAAAATTATGTGGATACTATATGGTACTGACGAACATATGTCAGGGATTAAGCAAAGATCCAAGAAGTCAGTAAGTGTAAAAAAAACCAATGGCGCACATGTTAAACTTTCTAAGTATACAGTATAAAGTTTATTATTTTTTCAAAGTTAAATCAGAGGTGGAATCAAATACTCTAGTACTTCCAACTGTGGTGAGTATTGCATTTAGAAATGCGCTGCACTGACTGGCGTCTTTAAGCATAATTTTCCCAAATGGTGAAGCTATACGAATCTTTTTCAATCTTCCAACTGGATGGAACCAGTGCAGATTTTCAATAAAACAATAGTTAGTTTCTGCAGAAATTCTGGCTTTGATTGTAACTATGAAGAGTATCATAATATAAAAACCAGTGGACATATCTCAATTCAATTAAAGCTAAGGAAGTGACATCACACTGCAGCAATGACCTACCCAACCTAAACTGAAAACTTCAGTAGCAAATGAAACAAAGATTGTGTGTGTTATATAAAAAGAGCAGACTTATTAATGTTAGACTTCAGGTAATGTATTAGTATAGATTAGAGCACAAAAAAATTACAAATCCATGCTATCCATTGTTCTCTTGTTAGAAATTCTGTGACATGCACCTAGTCATTTAAAGGTCAACAAATATTGCATACAAGAAACCTGGCATATGAGAAAGTTCTTTATAGCAACATACCTGTGGGCTATGAAGGTCTGTCGTCAACATGATAATTGAGTAAGCTAAGACATATGCAGTGTCTGCACTAGCAAAAAGTGTTTGCCTGAAAAAACAACCAAGTCACATATTAGTAATTCTTACTCATTACTCAGTTTCACAAAAGCATTAAAGTAAGGAAGTAATGCTTACCCTTGGTTGCATTCTAAATATCTAGCAGCAAATTTCTCCATTAGCCTATCAATCTTCTGAGCCTCTCCGGGAAGACGGAATCCCTCTAAAAACATGCGCAGAGCTGAGACAAAATCCTTCCCTGAAAAGTCATGTTGATCCACATATGCATACATGACTTCTTTGTTAAATTTATCATTGTCTCCCAGGAACTCTCCAACCTGAGTCTAAAATAAGAATGAAGAGAAAGGTGGAATTCTAAATAAGCTATTTTTACCTACAGTATGCAAACAGTGCCACAGCCTATATAAACTATCTATGTATATAGTATTAGGAATATTTTCCTGTACATAACAAGCAATGTTTATGTTTTAAATACTGCTATTTTTCCTGGCTTCTTAGTGAGTAAGTTGGCCCATCACAGTGACCTACAGAGATACTAATTAGAGAAGCAATCAAATCCAATGAAAACCCTTTTATTTAACAATGCAGAGCTTCCAAAGATGGAAGTAAAAGGTGGGCTAATAGCAGTGGCAGATTGCCACTACATTCCTTCACAGTAAATATTTTGGTCACATGCAAACAAAAGCAGTTCTTTAGAAAGTATTTTTAATGTTTCTCCACTGGTCTATAAATAATATATTTTTATTTTAGCCATACACATGCAGTACCTCATGGCGTGCTCTCTTCTTTCTAGCTTTTCCCTCTTCTCTATTTTGTTCACTTGGCATTTTGCTCCACTTCATGTGTTGCATGCATGCAAAAGCGACGCAGCAGCTAATCACAATGCCCCACTGTGAGAGGTCAGCTGCACTGGCCATTTTCTATTCTTCCTCACCCAATTCCTTTGGGGTGGGTGTCATACACAGGCATGCAGTGTCCTCTTACTCCTTCATTCTTGGTCCAGTAGGCCATACAGGATCCTAAGTTCGGATTTCTTCTTCCTCTTATTCCTTTGCACTCTACAGCAGGGGTGGCCAAACTTACTGACCCCCTGAGCCATGCAGGACAATCTTTTGCCATGTCCCTCTGTCCTCTGTGTGTGGGGGAGGTGTCTTGGGGCTTTAGCTCTACCAGAGATGCCTGCCAGGGCTTGGGGCTTCTGCCCTGAATATGCGTCCAATGGGGCTGAAGCCCCTAGCTCCATCACCCCATTACAGGGCAGAAGCCTCGAGATCCCCTCTCAAATCTGGTAGACAGAGAATGGGAGGATGTGAGGGGCTCCATGAGCTGCATTTTAACAGTAAAAGAGCCTCATGAAGCTTGAGAGCCACTCTTTGGCCAGCCCTGCTCTAGTGCATTCTAGCCCAACGTGATTTATAATTTGTGTAAAAAGGTAGCCAGTTGGGCCCAAATATCAAACAAGCTGATGTTAGCAGAGCAGTTTCCTTACCGAGTCTAATCTTTCCTCTTGATGCAAGAACTGGGCAATATCTTCAGGAGTCGTGCCAAGCATTCCTTGCTCTTGCAAGTACTGTATTCCTCTCTTTGGTTTCTTATTAAATCTGCATAAGCAATATCACAACACACAAATAAGACAATTAGCTTACTTATATCTTAGGCAATACATTCAAATACATTATTTTTATTTGCTAGTCAAAGTTATTTTAGTTTTCTCCCCCTGCTAAACTGGCCAAAATGTAGACATATTAGGGACAGCCACTCCTTTGCCTTTTCTGCAGAGTGATGAGATTAGGCTTCAGTAAGGATTTCATGTCTGCTCGTAACCATTCCACATGGGATGCCTTTTAGTCTATCACAACCATGTTCTCTTGCTAATGATTGCCAGTATTGAAGTATTAAACTGAGCAGCTCCCTCCAGAAATGGTCTCAATATATGTAGGTCCTCAAATCACTGAGCAATACAACTATGTTTCCTCCTCTTCACCCAATGAGATATTGATGTGAGACAATATTGTGTACACAAGCCCAGGATGCTGGAGATTCATGTTGGCTGGAACTGGAATTCCTGTTCTGCATAAATTTCAGAATAAAGAAAAATGAAACAATGAAATTTCCCACTGAATGGAAATTTCAAAAATAATTTTTAAAAAGGTCAAAATATTTCATTTTGAACTTAGCGCTTGTTGCTCCTTATGAGGGATGGAGGCTCAGGAGCCCGCCAGGTGGGCTGTCATGGCAGGGTGCAGCTTCTGAGCTAGGAATAATTTTCCTGTGGAAAATTTTAATTTTACAGAAAGTGATTTTTCTGTCCAAAAAATCATTCTACCATATAATTCCTAAGCATTTCTAGTGAATATCTTTATTAGGACAGGGCCATGAAAAAAACATACAGAAAATTTCCTTTAAAGGAGCTAATGTGTAGACTTTCGTCAAATAAAGCCTTACAAAAAGTAAATCTGACTTTTTCTCACTGTTCTAATTAATGGATGAATCTAATGTACATTTTTATCCAAGTCTGGAATGCTCATCCTCTAATTGTGACGAAACAGGCTAACACACAAAGCATTGTTGGCAGCCTTCAAACAGAGCAGCATCTAACACTCTACTATCAGAGGAACACCTGTTACACCCAGAGATTTTGGAAGATGGAAGTAATTGAGAGGTGACAGGAAAAAAAAACCAGGGGAATCCTCAGAGTTCCAAGAGAGCCTGAGAATTCCATGGGTGACAAAACACACTTACAAATCTATTCCTTGTTCTATTATTTCCTTTTGTTGCTTTAGGACCTCAAACTGCTCTGGATTGTCAGTGCCAGACATCTGTGTGCTGTAACTGCCAATTCCTGATGAGGCTGTGGAGTCCAGGGAATTTAAGCTTCCATATCTGTTAATTGTTTCAGGGTGTTTACTTTCAGTGGTCTCCTGCTCTGTGGGTTTTTCTTGGCCTATAAAGTGCAAAGAAAGGAAACCAAGTCTTGTTTACAAAAAGTTAAACATACTGTAAAAACTACAAAATCCCAGTTAAGATCTGAAAAATAAATTAAGGTTTATAAAGCTACTGTGGATATGTTTCCTCAGTGATCCATTTACTGCTATTTAAAAAAACCCAGCACCTCAGTTTCATCCATGCCAATGTATCGAAGGACTTTCTTACAGCATAAAATATATTTGAAAACAATGTTTTAAATTAGAAGAGGCATTTCACGATATAATATCTGTGGCGGTTATCTTGCCAAAACTAGTAATATGCTCATGGAATCATCTTCAGGCAAGAATTCCTGAACTCTAAGCCCAGATATTTCCCCTCTGATTTCCAGGTCTGGTTTCCCTCTTTGGCCAGGAAAAGTCTTGCTGGACAAAGTTTTCAAAACTCCATGCTTAAACTGCCTGGTTTTCAAAGATCTGAAGTAGCTGGTATTTCCACTGATTTCAGTGGAAGCCCTGGATTCTCAGCATCTCTGATAATCAAACCATTTTAGGTGCCAGTCTTTAGATACTCAGTTTGAAAATTCTGGCCTTCACCTCTCTGAACCTGTTATCCTGTATGGCAAATGGAAAGAAGAAACCGTAATAAAAATAATGAGTATCATCAAGTGTGGCAATGGCAGTTGCTACTAGGATTAACATTAGAAAACATAAAAAGCAGTCTTTATACTGATTTAGCATTAACTGAAATAAAATGAAGTTCACTATTCAAAAATTAGGGGAGACTGAAAGCCTCAGCTCAGAGTAAGTTTTATATAAAACAGCCACACAAGTGTTGTCTTTCTACAATAGACTAACACGGCTACCCCTTTGGAATTCTATTAGATGTGTGTAATATAATAGAATTATGCAGCTTATGATGTTTTACTAAGCCAGATGTTGAAAAAACTCAATATCAGTTATGTTTAAAACAAATGTTTGCACTGAACGTTTCGTAAGGAATTTAACAAATGGGACATACTGCACACTTGTTTGCGCAGCATCTGTTTTAATGCACCCAATACTGTTTAACTGCTGCAAACTACACTAGACCAGTGGGTTCTTAGCCTTTTGCAGGTCGCGACACGCTTGGTTGCTTGCATGACCCGACAGGACACACGATTGCCCCCAGTTCCCACCCCGGCTCTCTGTGACATACGTACTTGCTGTGTGGCAACACAGTAATGCATCGCGACACAGTGGTTGAGAACTTCTGCACCAGACCATTGTGGCTAAGTCGGGACATGTTAAACTTTTATTAAGTTTTATTAAGTGCTTATACAACTGAAAATGTTTTTTTAAAAGCCTGTATTAGAAACTCAACATCTTGTGTATTTTTGTGAATACCAGGTATGACTGCCAAACATCTGAACATTACCATTCATATCATCTGATGGATCAGGTTTTCTAGGTACTTGAGCAATTATGGTGATGCTCCTGAACAGCACATGTCCACTCACTAAGTGTGAAAGCATAAATATTCTCCAACATCTTACCAAGGGTTGTTTGAGAATTAGGATTGACATATTGATCCTTACTCCATTCCACCATGCACTTCAAGATTGATACTAAACATTCCAATCCTTTCTTTCTCAAGCTTAACTCCTGGAAGAGATTTCAAAAGTTTAAGAACATTTTTATGTAATGAAAAGGTTATTTAAAATATTTTACATACATCGTTCCTACAAAGTTGTAACTTCATAAAACTTGGCAGAATACCTACCTGAATATTAGTCATGCCAAGTTCTTGGCTGCCCCTTCCTTGAGCAATTTTTGACAGATCATTAACAAGTCTTTCAAATATGTTTGCTGCATTTAAGTCACAGTCATAGTTTACATAAATATCCACTACACTCTGGGCATCTATAATAATGAAATGAAATGTTGAGACATTTAGGTAGCAATAGAAACAGGAATAAAAATTCCAGAATTAAAAACACATTTGCACCTGCAATTCATCAGGCACACAAACACAAGAATCAGAACCAAGAGGTTATTGGTACCTGCACATATCCTTGTCAACGTTTGTATAACCATCCATTTATGATCAAATGAGCTAGTAGATGTTTCCAAGATATATAGGAAAATTTCTTTGAAGAAAACCTAGCAAATATTGCAGGAAAAAAAGCAAAAAGAAACCCCATCTGTTAAATTTAAAGCACATGTAGTTCTTATAAACACTCTGAAGGCCAATATTCTGATTCATGAAATACTGAATTCATATGGATAACATATGAAGAAGTCTCTTTGGGGTGGGAAACGTTTTCATTCATGATTAGTAGGTTTTACAGTCTGCAGAATCAAAAAAAGTCACTACATGTACATGCAGGGATCTTTCCTGAAGTACTTAGATTCACCAACTCTAATGCCAGAAGGGAGTATTGCAATCATTTAGACTGACCACCTATATAGCATAGGCCACAGAACTTCCCAAAATAATTCCTAGACCAGTGGTCTTCAACAGGGTCGAGACTGCCCACTAGTGCGTGTTTTGTGATTTTTGGTGGGCGCTACAAAAATGAAGGAATGGACATGCTCATCCGGCTGTAATTTATAAAAATTAATAAGTTTGTATGAATAATGAATAAATTTTGTTTGAATGAAATTTGTCTGATATCCTATTTAAAATATCTGAGTTTAAAATTTAAATAAATTGGAAATTATAATTAACAATTAACAGTATGACAATGTAACAATTAATAATTTAACAACAGTGGCAATTTATGAAAAGTAACAATTTATGTAGGTGGGCGGTAAACTTACGGCAAATGTGAAAATATTGAAAAACTGGGCGCTGATCCAAAAAAGGTTGATGACCACTGTCCTAGATAATATTTTGTATAAAAACATCTATTCAAATCCCAGAAGGCCAGATGCTGGCTATAATGTGGGACAACTTAAGCCCAAACAGACCCGCAAAGCTATGACAGAACATGGATTAAAAAAAATAAATCAAACTGTTACACTGTGCAAAAGTATTTTCTCTTGGTTTGAGTGGATATGGGGGTGTTAAGTCACAAAAAAGACCCCCACTTCTTATGACAGAGATGACTCAAAATAGAGAAGGATGAGGCGCACATGATGGCTTAAAAGTAACGTAACTCTGACAACCTGCAGTTGAAGAAGGCTGTAGGCATATGGGAAGGAGGTGTATTCTACAATCCCAGATTACTGGTATTAGACACTTGGGCCTTGTACACATGATCACTTTATTGCGTGATAAGGCTCCTTACCACGCAATAAAGCCACTTGAGTACACACGAGCAATTTCTCTGTTGCGCGGCAACACCCTCTTGCTGCGCAACAGTTAAACCACTCCGAACGAGAGTGGTAGCATTATCGCGGAACAGGGTAATGCTCGTGTGTACTCATTTTTCGCAATAGACAGCCTCCGGAAATGTCCCAGAGTGCCAATCCAGGCCACTCTGGGACATTGGAGCTGTCAAATATGTCAATTTCACTGCTCTAGCCTAGCAGTGAAATTGACATATACATCAATTTCACTGCTCTAGCAGAGCAGTGAAATTGAGTATTTTGGGGAGCTGCCCGGTTTGGCAGCTCCCCTGGACTGAACTAGGGGGCTGGGCCGAACCGGCTGCCCACGCTGGTTCGAGCCAGCCCCCCAGCTCAGCTCCCGGGCTCCGGTTGTCAGCAGGAGCCCCAGCGCTTAAGCGCCGCAGCTCCCGCTGACAGCCAACCAGCTGGGGGATCGGGTGGCAGCAGAAG